>PISW01012932.1:0-29131 GCA_004023785.1 Mungos mungo | reverse complement strand
GGCACCAGCTGGTGGGCTCTGGGGGAGGGGTTGGGGGCACCAGCTGGTGGGCTCTGGGGGAGGGGTTGGGGGCACCAGCTGGTGGGCTCTGGGGGAGGGGTTGGGGGCACCAGCTGGTGGGCTCTGGGGGAGGGGTTGGGGGCACCAGCTGGTGGGCTCTGGGGAGGGGCCTGGGACTACAGATGATGGACTCTGGGGGAGGCGTCTGGGAGCACTAGTTGGTAGTTTCTCAGACACATGGAAGGTCTTATCCATTCCCTTTCTCAGTTTCTACTGGACTGGAGGTCCTAGTCCAGTCCACATCTAGGATCAGGGTCTTGGCTGTATACTCTTGTGGGTCCTGAACGTCTCCCCTGAAGTCCCTGCACTGGCCTCTCCTCTGTGCTGCGGGTCCCACGTGGTTACCACACCAGGTTCCAAGGTTACCATTGTGGCCCCGGTGGCCCAGAGTGCAGTTAAGGTGGTTGTGGGGCCCTGATGGGGCCCCAGGGCTCTCCTTGGGAAGTGGGAGGTGGGTCTGGGCAGACTGTGGTCTCACAGCGCATCCCCTTGTCTCTGATGTGTCCGCGGCCTGCTGTCCCACTTACCCACTGCAGACCCTCGGCTTCCGTGGGGCAGAGGACGCAGGTCCTAGTCCTGGTGAGGCTGCCCGCAGCTCCCCCCTTCACGTGGAGGACTAGACCGACAGCATTGTGGTCCCCGGGCCTGGGTCCCACTTGCCCAGCCATGGCCTGCCTTCCAAGTAGACCGCTCCCTGCGGTTTCCACCCGGTGGGGAGGGTCCCCGCCACGGCCCTGGCTGGGGTGGAGAGTGGCCCTGGGCGGTCCCTCAGAAGCCCTGCCCCTCTCTGCAGGCTCTCGGAACACGAGCTCGAAGACCAGGCACCCTCCTTCCTCCTGGAGTGCGACAGTGAGGTGCTGGGCGCCCTGCAGACGCACCTGGCTCTGTACAGGGTCCGGCGGAAGGTTACGGTGGAGCCGCGCCCCGAGCTGCGCGTGTGGGCTGTGTTGCCGGACCGCCCGGAGGAGGCCTGCCGGGCCGCGCCGCTCCGGGCCGAGGGAGCCAGCATCCTCACCCACGACCCTCGGACTGCCCGCATGGGCTGGCGGCTTCTCACCCTGGACGAGGGCCTGGCGCCGGTGCCCGGGGGCCGGCTTGGAGACCTCCGGGATTACCACTGCCACCGATACCGCCAAGGTTGGGGCACGGGGCTGGGCGGGGCCGGTGGCGGGCGGGGCAGGGGGAGATGTCAGGGGGTGAGTCTAGTGGAGGCGTGGGGCTGGGCGGTGCCGGTGGTGGGCGGGGAAGGTGTCAGGGGGCGTGTCCAGTGCCTGTCCATAGGGCGCGCCTCCCACCCTAGCCCTAAGGAAGCTTGTCCCTTCCTACCCCGCAGGCGTTCCCGAGGGGGTACGGGACCTGCCCCCAGGAGTGGCCCTGCCCCTGGAGTCCAACCTGGCTCTCATGAACGGTGTCAGCTTCACCAAGGGCTGCTACATCGGCCAGGAGCTGACGGCCCGCACCCATCACATGGGCGTCATCCGCAAGCGTCTCTACCCGGTGCAGCTTTCCGGGCCTGTCCCTGAGGGTGGCATCACCCCCGGCGCCCCAGTGCTCACCGAGTCCGGGCAAGCCGCGGGCAAGTACAGGGCCGGCCAGGGGGACGTGGGCCTGGCCTTGCTGCGGACAGAGAAGATCAAGGGCCCCCTCCACATCAGGACCTCTGACAGCAGCCAGGTGGCCCTGACTGCGTCTGTGCCGGACTGGTGGCCCACAGCCACCAAGTAGCCAGGACATCCCTGTGCTCCCCCAGCTCTGGGGTTGCCAGGGTGCTCTGTCCATCTGCTGTGCTCTGCAGGCTGGTCCCCATGTCACCAAGGGCTGCAGGCATGGGGGTCATGCGTTTCCGGCCCACCATGCTTCCCGCCCAGGGTCCTATGGGCAGCTTGGGCCGCAGTCCCTTGCTGCTCCGTGGCTTCGAGCAGCAAGAGCCCTCCTGGGGACTGGGGAGGAGGAGCTGGCCGGCACGTGCTTCTGTGCCAAGGTGAGCTGCAGTGTCCACCCAATGGTGCGGACGGGGTTCCAGCTGTGTGGTTTAGAGGTGGTTCATCCATTAGCCGAGGACAGGATGGTCCAGAGCGTTGTCCCTGGGCTGCCTGTACCCCTCTCCATCGGGTTGGCTGAAAGGGCAGGTGGGCTCTGGGAACTGCTGTGCCATGTGGCAGCTGTGGGGGGCCTTGTCACCATTTCCTGTGCACTGTGGTCTCTGCAGCACCTCCCCCCCCAGAAGCTGCCCTGGCGGGGGGGCTGGGAGGGGGGACAGCAGGGCCCAGGGTCTGCAGCACCTCCCCTCCCAGGAGCTGCCCTCGGTGGGGGGACCGCAGGGCCCAGGGTCTGCAGGCCCTCCCTGCAGGAGCTGCCCTGGGAGGGGGACAGCAGGGCGGGGGACAGCAGGGCCCAGGGTCTGCAGCGCCCTCCCTCCAGGAGCTCCCCTGGGGGGGGGGACAGCAGGGCCCAGGGTCTACAGCACCTCTCCTCCCAGGAGCTGCCAGTTGGGAGGGGACAGCAGGGTCCAGGGGACAGGGAGGAGCTTCTGCTTGGTGTACTTGCTGCTGTTCTGAGGCATGGCGTGTCTTCACAGTAAGGGGTTGACTTTCCTCCCTTCTTGAAGCCGCTGACTTGCGTTGTCCCTTACAATGTGAATCTTGTGGTTATGGGGTGTCCCGCGTGATGCCCCAGAGTGGCTATTAAAGTGTGACGCACAAGCAGCCCGTGTGGAGCTCTGGTTTCATTTTGGGTGGAAGGTGCTGGGACTGGTTTTGGGTAGAGCAGAGGGCACACGTGGTGAAGTTTGCCAGCAGAGTCCCAGGAAGAGGCCTCGGGCTGGGATGGGGGGAGCCCCGAGTCCACTGTGGATGGCGGGTGGCGTGGCCCGCCTTCTTATCCGTGGAGGGGAGAGAGTAACAGGAAACCGAGTTAGTGCCAGCATCTGGGCGCTCACGGGGCAACTCGCCAGCAAGCATGCACTGCCCTCCCTCAGCACCTGCTGGCCGGTCTCCAGGTCCACACCCAGGCCGCGTCGGGATTCGGTCTCCTGTCCAGCTGCAGGCGGTGCGGCGCCCCTCCACGTGTGACCCACAGCCGGCCAGCCTTGCACAGTGGGTGTGAGCCTGTGCCCAGAACCCGCGCTGTGCTGGGCCTGCTAGGGGCTCCTCAGCCGCCCAGTTGGGAGCCGAGAGTGACCGGGAGACAGGCTGGCCATCGTGGACAGAAGCTGCTGTCCAGCACAAGTGTTCCTTTGTCAGACAGACCTGGTCACTCCTCCCACACTCACTGGTGCTTCCAGAGTCTCCGGCTTTCAGAGGCTATCAGGTGGGCCCCCCTGCTCGCGCCTGGGCACTAAGGGTCTGTCAGCGATGGAGGCTTACCTCTGCCTCCAAGGTCGTCGGTGCCGATCTCGGTGAGGACGGGGCAGGCACCCAGAAGCCCCTTGCTGGGTCTTGAGCCTGCGGCGGCGTGTCTGTGAGAAGTGCAGAGCTCCGGGGAGCAAGCGCCCTCCGCTCCGCCCCGATGCCCCGAGAGTGCGGCGGGCAGGCAGATGGCAGGCAAGCGCCAGGGTCTGGAGACCCCCCAGGGACCCCCCTGCCCCGCCGTGAGGCTGGTGTAGACACGCTTCCCGTAGCATTTCGTCGTGCGCGCCTCGCACGGGACGTGAGAGCCTGCCGTGCGCCCCAGCGCACGCGCCGATGGCCGCCCCCCCAGCCTTGGGGACGTTTGTTGCATTTCCAACAAACCAGCAGGCCCCACACCTTCACTCCTGACCCTTCGTTGACGTCAGCGTCTTTATTTCCTGGGAGCTAGAATTTGGCTACCATGAAATGCACGAATCCTATTTCCTAGATTGTGTGGAGTGATACAGCTGTGCACCCCAGACCCAAGGAGGGTCTAGAACATTCCATCACCGTGGCAGTGCTCACCAGCCAGTCCCCGCCCGCAGCAGCCACAGATGTGCTGAGCGGGGGATGCTGCCTGGTGGGTGGCTGGACCACCGTGGGCGTCTCCGTGTCCTCCCATGGGGGAAGCAGCCCCGAGCGCACAGACGGGCCATGGCAGGTCTGCCGCAAACACGGACCTGTGACCCCCAGCACAGTGACTGACCAGCCCAGGACACCGTCCCCGGTCTCCAGTACCAGCCTGGAAGCCGGCCCGCCGTGAATCAGACATGTAGGATGTCAGGCTGCTGTACAGCCAGACCATAAGCCTCCTCACCGACGATGACCGGCCCCAAATGGCAGACGTGATCAGTACCTGGCATTCCTGACATACAGTCACATGCGCTCCCTGACCCATCCCACAGGACACCTGCCCCCTTCCGCTCAGCCGCCCCGGCTGCCTCAGCGATCTCCTACAGGGCAGCCCAGGACCCACCCCTTTGCCCACAGGGAGGCTGACTGCCTATGAATCTGTGCAGACACAGGCGATGGCGGCCCGCTCCCTCTCTGCATCGCAGGGCGCTGAGCAGATAGCATCTCCCACGCGGGAGCCAGCCCGTTGTGGACACCTGCCTCTGCTGGGGGGGGAACCGCAGGGCTGCGGTAGGAGGGAGGCCCCAGCGAGGCGCTCCCTTTGTTCTCTGGGCGACCGGGCCACCGATCCGTTTCCTGCTCCAGCCGGCAGCATGGCCTCACCACCGCGTGGTGCTGTCAGCCTTCGTAATTTCCGTGTGGAGATTGGTGTTTGGATTTCAGACATCAGACAGGTGCCTGCCCGTGCCTGAGGGTCCCTGGGGAGCCCCGACCGCTGTCTGTGCTCTGGGCACCTGGCCAACTTGGTGTCTCTGGCTTCACTTTCTTCCCAGAGGATGTTGATCTGGTGTCATGTTTGTGTTTGTGGGAAAAATTAGTGATTTCCAAAGAAGTTTTGTTTCGTGTCAACTCTCAGAGGGAGAAGTCGGTCAGGGGACGCTGGCGGCAAGGTCTGTGTTGATGAGCGTTCTGGAGACTGCTGGGTCCTGGGCTACCTTTCACTCACTCCCTCATCTGTTCACCCAGAGGCTTACTGAATGCCCATCAGCCACGAACTAAACTGCAAAGTACGCTGGTTTGCGTAGCTCTTCCATGATTAAGCTGGGAAGGGGCAGGCTGTGTGGAGGTGGGGTGCCTTAGGGGATGGGGCGTGTATGGGGTTCGTGCTCGCTGGAGGCCTGGGTGCCTTGGGAAGATAGGCTGTGTGCAGAGTCGGCATTGGGGGGCTGGGCTCATGCGCAGTGGGGCACATTGGGAGGATAGGCTGTGTGCAGGGTCGGGGCATTGGGGGGCTGGGCTCATGCGCAGTGGGGCACATTGGGAGGATAGGCTGTGTGCAGGGTCGGGGCATTGGGGGGCTGGGTTCAGGTTCAGTGGGACTCATTGGGAGCTTAGACTGTGTGCAGAGTTGGGGTGCATTGGAGGGCTGGGCACATGTGCACTGGGGCATATTGGGAGGATTGTGTGCAGGGTCAGCGAGCATTGGGGGACCTGGCACATGGGGAGGATTGGCTGTGTGCAGAGTCGGGGGGACTGGGGGACTGGGTGAGGGGAGGTCAGGCTCTGCAGGGTCAGGACACTTTGGGGGGCTGGGTGCATTCGGCATCGGGGTCAAGAATGTGTGGTGGCCATGTCCAGGCAGAGGGCCACCATCGGGGAGATTCTGGCCGCACCACACCTCAGATGTCTTTCAAACCGTCGAGGCCAGTGTGGCTTGGGGCAGGGCTGGCGGGAAGGTGTGTGGGCAAAGGGCAGAAACCTGAGGCTCGAGGGGCGGGGGTTGAGTAGGGCAGAGTTCAGTGCCCCTCTGGGAGGGCGGCTGTTGCCATGCGGGGCAGGAGCTGCTAGAGAGCTTGTGGGGGACGGGGGATTGGGGACAGGGTTCCTGGTGAGGAGTCCGGGCTCAGACCTTGTCTAAAGCATGGGTTTGGAGGCATGCGGACACTGCCTAGGGCTGCCCCTGGGTAGAGGGCAGTGGGGTGTCAGGCGGCCTGAAGCCCTGAGCACGGAAGGTGAGGCCTGGTGGATGAAGCCTGGTGGGGCACACGGGGCTGCTGGGCAGTCTTTGGGCCCTGGACTCACAGGTGTGGCCGCCTCTCTGGGTCCGCCTCGATGCCCCCATACCTTGTGCTGGACCCGCTGGTTTAATGGGAACTGTTTTGGGGTCATCGCCCCCACGAGGTCCCACCTCCCTGTTCCCCAGCCCCCCCTCCCGTGGGGACTGTTTGCAGCCCTCCCCCTTGACTACAGGCCCCCCACGAAGACTGTTTGCAGGTCCCCCCCGCCCCCAGCCCCACGGTGAGGACTGTTTCCAGAACCCCGGAGTATCACACGGGACCTGCGGGCCTCAGGCGGCCTCTGCTGCGGGCGCTGGTCCGCGGGCCTATGTGAGTTGTCGGTCTTCTCACAGGGGGCGCTGCTGTGTCCCGTCAGGAGGCTCCGTGTCTCCGCCGGGCGGACCTTTGGGTGGTGCACGTTGACGCCGGCGGTGTCCGGTCCCGGGGACGTGCCCAGCAGAGGTCAGGCTGGCTCGTGTGGTGGCGGCGGCATGTTTAGCGTCACAGGGGGCCGAGCGCTTTCCCAGGGTGGCTGCACCCATCTCAGCTCCCACAGGGGGAGGGGGAAACCCCCGTTTCCACCTCCTGCCCCGCATCTGGGCCGGGGAGTGTTTCAGCCGCCCTCTGGGTGTGCGTGCTGGTTTCGATCTGGATTTCCCCCAGGACTCCTGGGTCTGTTCCCTGCGAACGCCTCCTCCTCCTCGGGACTTGTGCCTTGGGGTACAGGCCCTCGTCCCTTGTGCGAGGCCCAGGGGGCCCCCCCGGCCTGTGGCGGCGCCCCGGATGGCAGGCATGCGCACTGCCGCCTGCTCTGGGGGCCTCGGCCCCTCTGTAGGCAAGTTTGCGTGGTGAGCGCTTGGCTTACAGACGCGGCGCAGGACCGCAGGCACCTGCTCGCCCGAGGCTCGGGGCGGCCTTCTTGCACTCAGGACCAGCAGACAGGCTTCAGCCTCCACGCTCCCTGCCATGTGAGCAGGGAACCCACAGGGAAGTCCAGAAATGCGGGCGGCGTGGCCCTGAGCCGACCACGTTGGACGGGGACGAGGACCCTGGTCTCAGCATGGAACAAGGCACTGCCGCCGTTGGGTTTCAGGGCTCAGAGCATGTCCGCAAGGAGCACCGATGTGGGGTCACAGACACGCCGGACAAAGGGGCAACCTCGCCTTCAGGAGCCCCGAGGAGTGAGGGTCGACCGGCCTGCGGATCCTCTCTCCCGGGTAGCTGGACCTGCTGCCTTGGTGCGCGCAGAAGCTTTATACGCCGGCTTTGACCGGGAGCAAGTTGCCAGCACTTCCTTTTCTGTTTTCTTGGTTTTTGGCATCTCTGTTGTAGAGAGATGAGTAGTGTATAGTTTTGTTTTACTTTTAAAATTTATTTTGAGAGAGAGAAAGTGTGCAGGTGCACGAGTGGGGGAGGGTCAGAGAGAAGCCAGGCAGGCTCCGAGCTGTCAGCACCAGCCCCAACACGGGCAAACCCACGAAGTGTGAGATCGTGACCTGAGCCGCGGCTGGACACTTAACCGACTGAGCCCCCCAGGCGCCTCTGGTTTATAGTTCTCGTTTCTTGCTTTTGGCCTTGGGGAGACGCTGGCCCCGCAGATGAGGTAGATGTCCCAGAGCTCTGCCTCCTGACCGACCGTGGAGGTGGTGGGGCTTCTCCCCAAGATGTGTGGTGGAATTCAGCCGTGAACCCCGCCGGGCCTGGTGCTTTCTGTCGTGGAAGGTTATCAGTTACCAGGAGATAGAGGCCCCTTCATTCCGTGCGTCCTTCGGAGGTGTCGGCGGGGGGCGTCTGTCAGGAATTGGCCCGTCTACAGGGCTGGGCGCCATATTCCTGTCACCCCCTCACGTCCGTGGGACCTGTAGTGATGCCCCTCTCTCCCTCGCCTCTCCTGTGTTTGCGGGTTCATTTGTTTAGAGCATTTATTTGTCACTGAGGTGGAGTTGGCACTCGGTGTTACGTTTGTCTCAGCTGTGTGCTGCACTGATCCGGCGCCTCCGCCCCTTACGCTGCGCTCCCCGTGCCGCACACGCACCCACAGAGCCCACAGAGCCACTGACCGTGTTCCCTGCACTGTGCCTTTCATACCCCCTGACTTACTGGTGCCACCCGGGAAGCCTGGACCTCCCACTGCCCCTCATCCATTTCCCCTTCCACTCTGGCAGCCATCCATGTGTTCTCTGCATCTGTGGGTCTGTTTCTGCTTTTTGTTTGTTTCTTAAATTCTGTGTAGGAGTGAAGTCATGTGGAATTTGTCTTTCCCTGCCCGACTTACTTCACTTAATGTAATACACTGTGGCTCCAGCCATGTCCTTGCAGATGGCACGATCTCGTCCTTTTTGTGGCCGAGTGCTACTCCACTGTCTTCCACATCCGTTCCTCGGTGGACAGACCCTTGGGCTGCACAAAACATGGGGGTGCATTCATCTCTTCCAATCAGTGTTTCACTTTCTGGGGGGAAACAGCCTGTAGTGGGGTATTGAAAGCCAGCCTGCCTTTTGCACACCATCTTCTGGGGTCGGGCGCAGGCGCCCTTTGCCAAGGCCCTAGATTCTGGAGGTCCTCTCCAAAATCTTTATGGCTTCTGTTGTGTGTTCGGGTCCAGGGTTTGAGCCAGCTTGGCAAGCATGAGGTGTGAGGTTCGCGGGAAGGCACCCAGCACCATCTGTTGAAAAGGCTCCTCCCTCCCTTGGGTTGTGTTTGCACCGCTGGTGGGGCCAGTGGGGCATGTCTGCGTGGGTGGGTGGGTAGGCGTGTGGGCCCGGCCCTGCCCTGCTTATCTGTGTGGCTCTCTGCCGTGCACGCCTCCTGACTCCCGTGGCTGCATGGCGGGCGCCGTACCTGGGGCATAGCGGTTCTTCTGCCGTCTCTATGGAGGCATAGAGGCTTCGTAGGGCCTGCGCCTTTCCATATAAATTTAAAAAACAATTTTTTAATGTTTTATTTATTTTTGAGAGAGAGACAGAGACAGCATGAGCAGGGGAGGGTCAGAGAGAGAGGGAGACACGGAATCCAAAGACAGGCTCCAGGCTCTGAGCTAGCTGTCAGCACAGAGCCCGACGCGAGGCTTGAACCCACGAACCACGAGATTATGACCTGAGCCAGAGCCGGATGCTTAACCGACTGAGCCCCCCAGGCGCTCCTCCGTATAAATTTTGGATTAAATGTGTGCCTGCAAGAAGCCTTGCAGTGTTTTCCCTCCTCTCCTCTCCTCTCCTCTCCTCTCCTCTTCCTTCCCTCCTCTCTCCTTTTTTTCTTTCCATCCTTCTCTCCCTACCCTTCCCTCCTCCTTCCTCCTCCCTCCCTCCTTACCCTTCCTTTTTCCTTCCTCTTTCCTCCCTGCCCTTCCCCTTCTTCTCTCCCTCCCTCCCTCCTTTCCTTCCTTCCTTCCTTCCTTCCCTCCTTCCTTCCTTCCTTCTTGTCTCGTGAGCATGATGGTTACTGTGTAAAAGAGGACTATGAATTTCTCTACCTACGCTAACAAATTCTCTTCAAGGCGCTCTCACTGTGGCATAGAATTCAGGATAAGAGCACTAACCTGCCTAAGTACCTTTGCAAACACGGTCGGAACTTCCAAGAGCAGGCCCCGTGCTGGGTGCTGGAAATCTAGCGGTGGACCGAGTTGGCACACATGAGCTGTGCCCCGCACACGCACGCCGCTTACTGTGAACGGACTCTCTGTATTGATGGACGTGTACAGCTGGTCGGTTTGATGCTCCCTAATTTTGTATTAGTTGGATGTTGGAGGTTAAATGGCTTGTTTGGTGTCTGTAAAAGTTTGTGTTGGGGGCACCTGGGTGGCTCAGTTGGTTACGCATCAATTCTTGATGTTGGCTCAGGTCATGATCTCGTGGTTAGTGAGCTCAAGCCCTGCGTTGGGCTTTGTGCTGACAGCACGGAGTCTGTGAAAGGAGGCAGGTCTGAACCAAACTGACTCCATGACAGGCTTCAAGTTTCCCTCTGATCTTGGAGGCCTAAGTGTCAGTTTCTCAGAATCATTAGACAATAAAAGGGCACAGACTGCTCAACCAGGGACCACCCTAGCAACACCCAATCAGAAGCGGCCAGCTAAAATGCTTAACATTCCCAAGGGCAGGCCTAGAGATAGAAGCTATAGATAGTCACTTATTGCTTAAGGCTAGTTACACCCTACTGGGGGTCCTGGGTCCACTCTGGTAATTGGTTATTTTCAAAGATACTCTAAAGGTCCCGCCAAAAGTAATGAACCTCTAAACAAAATGTATGGTTAAAGTTGCTGCCAATGATGTTATGTGATAATGATCGGATCACTGTACCTGTGTCTCAATTTCCTGTAACTCCACTTCCCAAACCCATAAAACCCCTGCTCAGCCCTTGTTCGGGGCTCTCAGCACGGATCCACTGCGCTGGCGAAGGCTGTGAGTCCGAGCTCGAGCCCGTAATAAGGCCCTTTGCTTTTGCATGCGTGACTCGGTCTCCCTGGTGGTCTCTGTTTTTTGGGGACGATATTGCGATCTGGGCATAACATCTGCTTAGGTTTCTCTCTCTCCCTCTCTCTCTGCTCCTCCCCTCCCACTCTCTGTTTCTCTCTCTAAAATAAATAAATATTAAAAACATCTGTGTTGGAATGCATCACCTCCCCGCAGGCGTTGCGGTTTTCACCGGAAGCCCTGACGACACCAAACAGGACAGAGTGCCGGTTTAGGAAAACCTCTGATCTGCAGAACATAATTGTAGATAGTATTTTTCAGTGTACGGTGGGGCAGGCTGTGAACTGGGTTTTCAGCTTAGACTTTTCTGCTAAGGAACACATCTATGGTATTCATGTCATGTCATGTCATGCTATGCTATGCTATGTTATTGCCGGAGTCCGGCTCCAGCAGGCCCAGGGCTCCCTGAAGGATGGACGGTGTCAGCACGAGAGAGTGATGAGAGACACAAGTTTCTTTCTTGGTCACCAGGCAGGCATCTCTGCTCTGTCTGCTCTGGTGTCTTTTTTTATCGATAAGGCAATAACATGACATCAGAAAATAGACATTTTTTACAGTGGCTAATTCTTTGTGATAAGACGCTTTGATCATGGAAAGTGTGCAGAAACAAGTCTTACAGAAGTATTTTCGTAGAACCATCCCAATTTCTTCTTGGCATCAGTCCTCAAGATTAAGAAAGTAACAAACCTATCTTGTACAGGTTGGTTTTTGGCCAATAATTATGACTTTGTTTTTAATTAACAAGTTATAACCGAGTCATGGAATGCACTTACAGTGAGGTTGAGTAAATTTTGTAACCAAGAGGATAACAGGATGTTTTTAGTAAGAAACAGGATAACATACATATTATTTAAGTTAGTAACGCTAAAATTAAACCATAGGTTAAACTGTATATAGACAGGCTGGGAGTTATTGTATCTAGCTCATTAACCACAAGAGAAAGAATGCTTGTTAATGAGTTGCTAGAGAAAGCCCTTTCTCTGATGTAAGTATCACGGGGGCCCTGTGTGTGTTGACCTTGCACCTGGGGTTCTAATTTTTTATCCATCCTCATAGCTGAAGTCAGTACAAGGGAGGGTATTTGTGGCTCCGATTAGCACAGGTACATGCAGCAGCTGATGCCCGGTCCTTGTCTGTGTCTTATCTGTAAGTGAGGCTCCTCTTCTCCGGGCCAGAGTTCATCATAACTCTTGTGTTCTCAGCCCCCCTTATGTCTTGGGTCTGCAAGGCTCATTAGAAGAGCCTTTTGGCAAACATCCACAGCGCTTTGATCTAAAATCCCTTATGCAGGGAAGGAATATGCTTGTTCTTATGCGGTAACCGTGTAGGGAATATCGGCCTGATTTGGAACGTTGTGAGGCCTCATCAATAACAGCGGTCCCATTCCCAGTATGAGCCAATAGTAGAAGGAGAGACCAGTTTCGCTTCATGGCAGGAGCTGTGCAAACGTCTGCCGTTTCTTCGCTGTGACTGTGTCCTCCAGCGAGGCCAGTGCGGCTCCCGGCATGTTATGTTATGCTGCGCGAGGTTATGTTATGTTTGCTGTGTTATGTTTGCTGTGTTATGTTATGCTGTGCTGTTATATTGTTATGCTATGTTACGCTGTATTTTGTTATGTTACACCATGTTTTGTTAGGTTAGGTTATGTTAGGTTAAAGAAGGCTCCCCCCCAGCATGGAGCCCAATGCGGGCTTGCACTCCCGACCCTGAGGTCAAGGCCTGATTTGAGACGGAGTCCCATGCTTGACCGACTGAACCCCGCGGACGCCCCTACAGTATTCATTGTAAATGAAACTCCGAGGAAAATGTGATTCCTTTTCCAGAAGTGTACTTCATGGCTGGAGGTAAGACCGCTCTGGACAGTCCACGGGGCGGGGTCCCTGATCCGGGACACAAGGGAGCCGGTGACTCGGACTCTAAGTCGGGTCCGCACGGGCAGATTTTGTCCTGAAGGGAAGGGTAGAGACCGTGTGGAAGAGGCGGCTGCAGCAATCCTTGAAGCTCGGAGGGCTCCTAGAGGGGGAGGACCTCGCCGGAAAGTCAGAGCCAGAGCCACGCACTTAAACCTCACCCCCCAGGGGAGGATGCAGTCTGCCGAAGCAGAATTCCGTAAATGACCTTGGTGCCTGGCGGGGCGGGGCGGAGATCCAGCCCCTGGCAGTAGCGTCCTGGAAAGGGCTGGAAAGGGCCTGCGCCTGTGTGTTGTGAGCGGAGGCGCAGAGGTGGGGCTAAGATGCGTGGGCACGAGCGTCAGGCTGGGTCGGGATGACAGGCCTGCAGATCTGCGGGGGTTGTGCGAGCCCAGCCCGGACCATTAGCTTTATAGCTTTAAGACTGTGGCAGATCTCTGTCCCGCTGGGGTTTCCGTAGGGATTGCTGACCGGATGGAAAGAAGTGGCCCGTTCTGTGAAGCTGGGTGATGGCTGCGGCCCCAGGACTCACAGACAAGGAAAGAGGAGGGCAGGGAAAGGACACCCCACGGAAATGCATGGTTAGCCATGGACTCAGGAGACACAGAAGGCCACCATGTACCCTGTCAGGGGGCCATGGCAACGGTGAGTGTGCATTACCCCACACTGGAACACAGAACAAGCACTGGAAGGTCCGCGGGGCCTCAGTCCCACACTCCACAGCGGACAGATGGTCCACACAGCTGGCCCCCCAGAAACAGCGCGCCGACTGTGTCCTGGGCCACGTGGGACCAGCACACTGATTCTTTCTTCATGGCGCCGTATCAGAACACATGTTTTGTTTTTTACCGTGACACAGTTAACTTTTATCAACGTGTGTGCATTTACCTTGCTTTAAAAATCCGCACCACCCTAAGGTCCTGAGCTGTGACCCTGCGTTGGTTTCTGAAACTTCTGTGGTTGTATTTGCCACACTGAGGTTGTGGGTTTTTAAAAAATATTTTAATGTTTATTTATTTTTGAGAAGAAGAGAGAGTGTGAGGGAAGGTGCAGAGAGAGGGAGACACAGAATCCGAAGCAGGCTCCAGACTCTGAGCTGTCAGCACAGAGCCAGACGCGGGGCTCGAACCCACGAACGTGAGATCATGACGTGAGCCGAAGCCGGACGTTTTACCTACTGAGCCACCCAGGCGCCCCAAGTTTTTCTTAAGTGTATGTATTTATTTTGGGAGGGAGAGAGCATGGAAGGGACAGAGAGGGAGACAGAATCCTGAGCAGGCTCTGAGCTGTCAGCACAGAGACCCACAAACTGTGAGATCATGACGTGAGCCACGGGTGCCCCCATGCTGAGGCATTAGCCTTCTCAGACGGATGTGGGTGAGTGGTGGGGCGTGGGGGTCAGCATTAACACAGGTAGAGTAGAAGTGTACCTGACGTGCGGGGTGACGTGAGTTCTGGGCACACCACGTGCCGGTTCCATATTTGCACGTACTGTGAAGTGATCGCCACTTCTCGGTGACCTCACCGCCACAGACACTTAGCAGGGCTTTTCTCCTTATGAGGAAAACTTGGAAGATCTGCTGTCTTCCGTGTTTAAATGTGCTTACAGTCCTTTACCCACGGCCACCACGCTGTACGTTACACGCCCAGGACTTACTCACCTCATGACCGGAGGCGTGTGCCTTTTGTCCGCCTTCGCGGGGTTCACTCCCCTCCCCCGCTTTCAACTACCCATCTGTTATCTGTGTTTCTTTGTTTTTCTTTGCTGGAGTTTTTGTCCGTTTGTTTTCTTAGATTCCGCATATAAGTCCTGTAATTGACATCTACGTGTCTGTCTGGACTTACGTCACTTAGCACAATGCCCTCGAGGCTTGTTCATGTTGTCGTGGGTGCAAAGTTTCCCTTCTTTTTGTAAGTGAATACTATTCCCTCGTGCATACACCACATCTTCTTTACCCACTCGTCAGTGGACCCGGGCTGCTCCCTGTCTGGGCTGTTGTCCAGGATGCTGCTGTGAACGCTCCTCAACATTTGCTCCAAGTTTCTTCACACAAGTACCCAGAAGTGGCTTACCGGATCATATGGCATTTCTGGTTTTAACTGAGGGCCTCCGTGCTGCTTTCCACAGCGGCTGCGCCCCTCCACCTCTGACCACCGTTGTGTGAGGATTCCTGTTTGTCCACATCCTCTCCGACACTTGTCACGTCTCGTCTTTTTGAGAAAAGTCACTCTAATAGGTGTGAGGCGATATCTCCTCGTGATCTTGGTGTGCATCTCCCTGATGATTCACAGTGTTGAGTGTCTTTTCCGACGTCCGTTGGCCGTCTGGATGTCTTCTTTGGAAAAGTGTCTCTTCAGATCCTCTGCCCATTTCTTAATCATATTGTTTTTGTTTTGTTTGCTATTGAGTTATATTCATTTTTATTTTTCTTAATGTTTATTTTTGAGAGAGAGCGGGTGCACGTGTGAGAACAGGGGAGGGGCCGAGGGAGGGGCCAAGGGAGGGGCCGAGGGGGAGAACCCCAAGCAGGCTCCACCTCGTCAGTGCAGACCTCGATGTGGGGCTCAATCCCACGAGGGCTGTGAGATCATGATTCTTCCCTGGGCCCTCGCCTTGGCCCTCACCGTGGCCCTCACCAGGGGCCTCCCATGGCTTTCACCTTGGTCCTCACCTTGGTCCTCATCATGACCTTCCCCATGACCCTCCTTTCGGCCCTCTCCTTCAACCTCACATTAGCCTTCACCTTGGTCCTCTCCATGGCCCTTCCTGTGACCTTCACCTTTCCCCTCCCAGGGCCCCACCCCCAACCTTCCCTTTGGCCCTTTCCTTGACCCTCAACTTGGTCCTCATTTTGACCCTCACTTTGATCGCAAATTTGGTTCTCACATTGGCCTTCACCTTGGTTTTCTCGTGGTGCTCACTGTGACCTTCGCCTTTGCCCTCTCTGTGCCCTCCCAAGCCTTCCCTTTGGCCCTTTCCTTGACTCTCAACTCGGTCATGTTGACCTTCACTTTGATGCTAAATTTGGTTCTCACCTTGGCCCTTACTGTTGTGGGGAGAGACCACACTGTTTATCCGTTCAGCAGCGGGCGGAGGCATTTGTGAATAGTTCTGCTGTGAGCATGCGCATACAAGGTTTTGTGTGGACAGGGCACATCCAGGACTGATGGGTCACGTGGTAATTCCTGGGGTGGAAATCCGCTTGAATTTTGTCTGTGGCGTTGTATTCATTCTCCGGGGCTTCTGTAACACACCGGCACAGATCGGGTTTTCTCCCAGCAGCAGGGTGTGGGCGGACCTGCTCCCTCCGGAGGCTCTGGGTAGGGGCACGGGGGTCTTTCCTGCTTCTTCCAGATCGTGGCGCCCCCGGTGGTCTCTCCCTCTGTCTTCATACAACCCCCTTTTGCCTGTGTGTCCCTTGGTCACCTTCCCTCTCTTTGCATCCGAATTTTCCTGGATGCCAGTTCTTGGGTTGGGGCCAGTCCTGATGATCACATCCTAACTTGATTGCATCTGCAAAGACCCTGCCTCTCTATAACGTGCCATGCAGACTCCGGGGGCAAGGACTTTGACACATCTTGTTCTGGAGTCACCATTCGTTCCAGGGAGGTGCCAAGTCGTGATGTGCTGTTCGTGTCTTCAGAGAAGAACTGGCAGTTCTGGTTCCCGGGCACTTTGTTGTGTTCTGTTTTCCATTCCATTCCATCCTACTTTAATATTCTGTTCTGTTATGTTCCGTCCCGTTCCGTTCCATTTACTATTCTATTCTACTCCATTCCATTCTCTCTTTTTAATGTTTATGTTTTGAGAGAGAGTGTGTCTGCGTGCAAGTGACAGAGGAGCGGAGAGAGAGGGACAATGGCCTGGAGGTGGGCTTCATGCTGACAGCAGAGAGCCCAGTGTGGGCTCACACTCAGTAACCACAAGATCATAACCGGAGCTGGAGTTGGATGTTCAACCAATAGCCGCCTAGGTGTCTTTATTCTATTTCTATTTCTATTATCTCTTCCATTCCATTCTATTATTCTATTCCATCACATTCTATTATTCTCTTCTATAAATTCTATTCCATTCCCGTATTCTATTCTGTTTTATTTTATTCTATTCGATCCCTTTCTACTCCATCCTATTCCATTCTGTTCACCCACCCACCTCTGAACCACTATCTCATCACAGTGGCTTCCTGATAAGCGGTCAGCATATCTGAGAGTCAGTGTTTGGAAGGTCGGGTGTGGTCCTTGCTTGGACAGATTTCTCTGGCCTCGTGCGTCTCCTACATGTGCTGGCCCTGACTCTGGCCACTGAAGGCCCAGGGGCGGCCATGCAGAGGCCCCAGTTTTGTGGTGCGCCCTACAGGTTACTTTGTCCACAGTATCTCAGCACTGCCCTGGGATAAAATACAAGGGTAGGCGTTTGCACGAACTGACTCTCGGAACGTGATGCCCAGGAGACAATGAATGGGGGTCTTGAAGCGCTTTGGAAAGGCCAGCAAGGCATTGCTTGATCAGAGGTGACAGAATCAGTCGGTAGCAAAGCCCTGGCTGTGAGAAGAGCCACTTTCTGACCATGACAGAGGGGCAAGGTTGCCAAATTAAGTCACCCAGTTAAATGTGGCCCTTAATTTCTACTCTCGGAATCTGTGCGGCCCTAATCTTGGCTCTCCCAGGGAGGGAGACAGCTGTTGTTGGGGGGGGGGTGGCTCCATGCTCTGTGGCGACTCCCAGTCCCTGTGGGCTCTAATTTTAAACCATGACAATGGTGGGGGGCACACGCCTGTGTTTCTGACCCCAGTACCAGGGTGCCCCGGGGGCTCGTTTTCTTTGGACACATCAACAAGATTTTCCAAGAGCGTTTTCAAAGGTTTGGCAAATACTCTGGACCAGAAAGATTTTCCCACGCATTCTCTGGCATCGGTGTTAGCGGCACAGTTTAGATCCTCAGAATCCTTGCATTTACTTTGTTAAAAGTCCTGCCTGGTGTTGCCTCCTGAAACCAGTCAGATAATGGACTCACTTTTTGGTCTTCGCCCAAGTTAGTCGCTGCAACTGAATTCCTCCTGAATGCTGTCAGAGCATCCCTGCTCTGAACCCTTCAGCGTTGCTGAGAACCCTTCCGCTGCCCCCGCAGCCCTGCAGCCCCCCGACAGCTGGCTACACCATCTACCCCCCACAGGAAGCCCGTGTTGAGAACAGTTACTACTCTGAACAATAATAACATAATTGCAAGCACACTGCATTCATTTTCATGTTCGGACTCTACGCTTTTTAGGATGCAGTTCGGCTGAGCCGCTGTTTCCTGGTTTGCTGTTTCGGGGAGAGCACGGATGGTTTTCCCAGGAGCTGTGCCCTTGGCCGCGTGCCCCAGTGCCCGCTGTCTCCCAGGCGTGGGTTCATCGCGCGTGTGTTGGTGCGTCGGTGCCGTCCCCATCTCCCCAGGACTGTCCATTCCCCTCATCCTTTGTTCTCTCTGTCGCTGGCGCTGCCCGACCTGTTGCAGTCTCTCTGAGCTCACGGTGCCATCTTCTGCCAAGAGCCGGTTTGGTGGATGCTGACTTTCATGAGTCCTCTCTCTTCATTGCTGTTCTCTGATGTCACACCCTCACGGTGCAGGGTCCTGGTGCTCTCAGAGCCGTATGAGTGGCAGCGGTGGCTTCGGTCGTCTGCTTGTCCCTCCTGTGTCCCGCCAGGCTTTCCTGTTCTTGGCAGGTCTGGTGTTCGTGGTTGGAAACCGGACACTTCAGGTGATACTTTGTAGCAACGACTCCGAACTCGGCTCCCATCCTGCCTCATGGGCCTGCCCCGGAGGTGGGTGGATCAGTGTGCTGACTGCACCAGTGGGGGCTCCGTGCCCCGCGGCTGAGGCTGCTGGCATCGGTCCTGCGTCAGGTGCGCCCTGAGTGTGAGCGCCGTCACTGGGTGCAGGGACTCCCAGGGCCCCTCTGGCCGTCGCTTCCCCGTCCCTGCGTTCGGGGGCCCCAGTTGATGTCACAGGCAGCCGCGGGTCCCCCCGGTCGCTGTCTGACCGACTGGTCTCTGTTCTCAGCAATGCCCGGCCTTTGGGCAGGGGGTCCTCCTCAAGGCCAGTGTGTCAGGTTCTTCCCGACCCCGGGAGGTCTCCTGAGCCATGTCTCTCCGAGGCTGTCTCTCGGGTGAACTCTGGCTCAGATTATTCCTCGTAGTTAAGATGAGCTGATGTTTGGGGCGCCTGGGGGCTCAGTCAGGCAGGCATCCGACTTCGGCTCAGGTCATGACCTTGCGGTCTGTGAGTTCAAGCCCCACGTTGGGTTCTGTGCTGACAGCTCAGAGCCTGGCACCTGCTTTGGATTCTGTGTCCCCCTCTCTCCCCACACCTCCCCCACTCACGCTCTGTCTCCCCAAAAAATAATAAATAAAAAACATTAAAAAGAAAAAGATGATCTAATGTTTTCAAGGGCAGCCTCCAGCCTGGACCTTCCTGCGCTCTGGGTCAAATGAGGTCAGTTCCTTTGGAGAGTCCCCTGACCAGGCTCCCCCCGGGGCGGGGTCTCAGCAGGCCCTGGGCAGTGGCCCTGACCTTCCTCCGTCTGCTCCTCTGGGGTGGAGCCTGTGCTCCGCTAGCGCGCTGGGCTGGGGCGGCCAGCCTGCCGCGCCTCCGTGCCTGGGGCGCAGCCGCAGATGGAAGACTCGGACCACACTGCCCCCTTGACTGGGATGGGGAGCTCAGGGCTGTTGGTGGGACACCGCACCTCCTGACCAGGAGCCCCGTCTTGGCCATACGGACCGAGTGGCACCGTGTCCCGCTGGAGCTGGAGGCAGCCGCTCGTCTTACCGGGCTTTAGCCCATGTTCCTGAAGCGTTTGTGCGTGCACAGAGGACAACTCCGGAGATTGGAGACGTGTTCTCTCATGGGCTCTCACCACTTACACCTGGTTGGCTGCAGCGCGGGTCCCCGGAAATGCGCCTCTGCACCTGGTGTTCGCACTAAGGTCGATGCCCACGGTTCTGCGGCGAGGCCAGGGCCCCTGCTGCCTGGGCGCCGCACCCCGGTGTTGCGATCTGGTTTCCTGGGCTGTGGCATTCTGCGGGGATCGTGATGTGCAGCCAGCGCTGACCACGCCCTGGTCGTTGAACAACACGGGGCCAGAGATGGCTGCTGACGGGCGGGGCAGCTTCTCCGTGGGGCTCGGGACACGCCAGCCTCACCCCATGCCATCGGCCTCTAACCGAGGATATGACACACCTCCCAGCGCTGTGACAAGGCATTTTGGTTGGTTACGAGGTATTTTCAAAGGGCTCGGGAATTTCCCCAGAGGTAGAGCTTCTTCACGCCGGGTAGTTTCCGCAGGCGGCTGATGCTCTGGAAAGCAAAGAGCTGTTTCAGTGCCGTGCTCGGGCTTTCCAGGGGCGCCGGCTGGCGGTCAGCGGTGCGTGCGGCTCTCCGTGTCAGGATCGTGAGTTCAAGCCCCACACGGGGCGTGCAGCCTGCTTCAAAGAATGTTCAGCACTTACCACACTCATGGGACAGTGGTGGTTTCCCAGGATGCCTCCAGCGTGAAGGCGTGAAGGCAACGTGATCCGTCGTGAGCTTGCCGCACGGTCTCATTTTCCACAAGGGCCACGCGTGTCCTCAGGGAAGCCTTCTGTTACAATTGCCCCTCGAGGTTTTACAGTGAATGTGTGTAAATCAACCAATTCTCTGACTCCCCACGGACGCCAGCTGGGGGTCCAGGAGTTTAATTCAGCTCCGGGCCCATCTCTGGGGGGATGGCACCAGACCCCACAGGCTCGGGGCTCCGTCCCACAAAACCACCCCCACTTTGGATGCCCACCCCAAGGCCAGACATCACCTGTCCTCTGACCCACAGGTGACAGATTAGAGGTTCCCATGGTCCCTGCTTGGATTTGACAAATGTGCCGGAGGGACTCACAGAACCCAGGGAAACACGGAAAAACTAAGTGGATTCGTACATAAGAAAGGATGCGATAAAGGACATGGGTGCACAGAGAGATGAAGAGGCACCCGGGGGCGGTCTGGGATGGTTCTGAGCACAGGGGAGGGGTGGAGAGGACCGAGGTCTCCGGCCGAGGAAGCTGGTTCGGGTCCCGGGTGGTGCTGCAGTCTTGCTAAGGGAGTGCTGGGCCTTTGTCTCCACGAGCCGACACGTCCCTTCCGTCCCTTCCATCTGTGCTGCGGCCGGGAGAGGTTTCTCCCGGGATAAAGGGGTCTCTCACATGAGTTATCCCTGACGAAAGGCACCAGAGCCCCAGACGTAGATCCAGTTACACTCCGTCTGGATGGGAATGGGCACGGCCGACCCCCCCCAGGAAAGTCAGTGGGGTCCTGCAGCCGCACAGCTGCCCTCCTACCGCTCACGAGGCCCCTGGCCCGTCTTAGGGGGGAGGGGGAGGCTTGGCCTGCTTTTGTGTTCCGCTCAGGGAGGGTTTTAGGGCCCATAACGTTTGCTGCGCACTTGGACTCACTGGACTTAACCCTATGAGGCCACACTCAGAAGCTAGCAGGTGGATTTAAAGGGCCCTTGTCCTCAGCTGGGAGCCCAGGAGACTGCGCTACTGAGAAATGCGTGTATGATGAAGGCCAGAGCTACTTTTTTTTAAATATAGTTTATTACCAAGTTGGTTTCCATATAACACCCCCACAAGTGCCCCTCTCCATGACCATCACCCCCCTTACCCTTCCCCCCTCCCTCTTTAGCCCTCAGTTTGTTCTCAGCATTCAAAGGTCTCTCATGATTTGCCTCACTCCCTCTCCCCAACTCTCCCCCCCCTTCCCCTCCACATGGTCCCCTGTTAGGTCTCTCCTGTTAGACCTATGAGTGCAAACATATGGTATCTGTCCTCCGCCTGACTTATTTCACTTAGCATGACGCCCTCGAGGTCCATCCACTTTGCTACAAATGGCCATATTTCATTCTTCCTCATTGCCATGTAATACTCCATTGTGTATATACCACATCTTCTTGATCCACTCATCAGGTGATGGGCATTTAGGCTCTTTCCATGATTTGGCCATCGTTGAAAGTGCCACTTTAGGGAGGGTCTGCCCTGGGCATGTTGCGGAGAAGCTTTGCGCACCAAGGGACTCAGCTCTGCAGACGTGAGGCTGTGCTGTTTGGGGGCACGGCCAGAGGTGCCCAGGGGCTCGGTGAGGTGAGCCCCATTGTGTCCCACAGGCACGCGCCTGCAGCTCGGTTAGACTGAGGCAGGTGTGTCTGCCTCCCCCCCTCCCACAGGGACGTGCCCAGGACCACACAGCAGTGTGTGCAGGTGCAGGAGATGGCCCCTATGGTGTGTGCTCAGGGCACAAGCGTGGGTGGTGGTACCCCCCCCACCAGACCTGGGTCCCCTTCCTGGTACATGTGTGTCCCGGGGCCTTGCTGTGCCCTCGAAGTGAGGCTCACTTGCACCCTGGGTCCCGGGAGCCCTCTCCCTCATGCCCACCCCACACCCTGCTCCCCTTTCTCAGTCCTGCCCCTGCAGAAGCAGGCGCTCTGAGGCCACCGTCTGCAGAGCCAGGCCATCCCGTAGCTGTCCTGCCCACACTCCCATGGCCAGTTGCTAGCCCAGGATGTCCCTTGGGTCCCCCTGTTCCTCAGCGGGCCTCACTGCCTGGCTTTGGGTCCCCTTCTGGTCCTGCCATGGGGAGGACGTCCTACAGCTGCTCCCGGGATCTGTGCTGCTGGGCACAGGGCACAGAGGCCCTGCCATTCCCCCTGGGCTGTCCTGCATGGCCGGGCCCCCTCCCCTCTGCAGCTCCCAGATGGGCCTGTCCCTTCAGACCATTCAAGCCCCGGGGAGGCCCATTCTCCTGTGAGGGCCGTGAGGGGGAGGTCACTGTCCCACGGGATGCAGCCAGCGTGTGCATGCTCTGGCACACCACAAGGGCAGACTGCAGGCCCAGGTCGCCGATGTCCCACAAGAGCCCAGCGATGTGTGGGCAGGGGTGGCAGCTGGTGACCTGGGGTCTGTCCACAGGCAGCAGGTGGGCTGGTCCCAGGGGAGCATGGACTGGGGGATGCTGACCTGCAAGTCCCACTTCTTAGAGCCAAACCTTACTGTCCTCCATGGGGCCTGGGGACAAGGGACTCAGAGACTCACAGGTGAGTGCGAGCTATGGGGGGCTTCAGGGCAGAGACGTGGATAGCATGGGGGTGAGCTACGGAGGGTCCCAGGTCAGGGAGGAGGACAGAGGGGGAGGACGGTGAGCTACGGAGGGTTCCAGGTCAGGGAGGACAGAGGGGGAGGACGGTGAGCTACGGAGGGTCCCAGGTCAGGGGGGAGGACAGAGGGGAGGAGGGTGAGCTACGGAGGGTCCCAGGTCAGGGGGGAGGACAGAGGGGAGGAGGGCGATCTACGGAAGGTCCCAGGTCGGGGAGGAAGATCACAGGACTATACAAAGTCAGAAATGGGGGAGGGCGAGGGACCCATCATGTGCCGGTGTCAGGGATCATCAAAGTTGAGATCATTCCCGGTCCCCATGCGGAATCAGTGTCCGTAGAAGCGGAGAGAGGACCCTGGGGGGCTTGTCCTCTCCTCGTTGGCTACACAGTGCCTGGGTGTCTGTGTCTGTCCCAGGAAGGGGCACCTCAGTGTCCCAGGATTTTCAGGCACCTTCTTCCCAGAATGTAGCTTCCAGAACCCTGAGAAATAAATGTCTGTTGAAGCCTTCTGTTCTGTGGTTTTATCATGGTGGCCGAGCTTGGTTTTGGGGCACCCTGGGGGCATCCATGGCCAGGTCCTCAGTTTCCCCAGCAGACACAGGGGTGCGGAGCGCGGGGTGCTGACTCAGGGCCCGGGTGAAGCTGAGTGTGCAGAGAAGTCACCTATTGCTGACTCTGGTGGGTCTGCTTCCTCCCTTCCCTCCTTCCCGCCTCCCTGGGCGCCCCAGGCCCCTGGCTCAGAGCTGGCCGTGCTGAGGGCAAGCTGGCGGACACGCCTGCAGGAGAGGTCCTCGGGCCAAGCCGGTGCAGGGGGCCTGCCTGGGGGTCTTCCCTGGTCCCTGCCCTCATTTGGGGCTCCTGAAGGGGATGTCTCAGACCTGGGCTGCTGGAGGCGGGGCCACCACTTCCCAGCAGGTGGCCCCTCTGGGTCCTGGTTAGGCCCCACCAGACAAAGTTTACCTTTCACCCAGGCAGGCCTGGCCTTTTGTCCCTGCTTGTCCCTGGATTGGGGCCATGGCCATGGAGTTGGGGACAGTCTTCCTGGGGCACTTGCAGCACATGCATTGTCCTGCCTGCTCATCCTGGGCCCGGAGCCTCCCTTGTCCATGCCCAGTGAAGGCCCCTGACTGGGTTCTCAGGGACCCTCGCTCCCATTTAAAGGTGCCACGGGCACCCAGCCAGGCCAGGTGCTGCCCGGGGCCCATGTGTGGATTCTGGCTGCCCACCTGCTCCCAGAGTCTGCCGGACCTTCAGATGGCCAGTCCACTTGGCATGGTCCTGGGACCCCTGTCCCCTCTGGGCAGCCCGGGGTCCCCTCTGGGTGGTCTCAGGTCCCCCCTCTCCTTTGACTGGTTCTGGCTCCCTTTCTGCGGGGGGTCCCAGGTCCCTTCCAGGTGGTCTTGGATACCTTCTGGGTGGTCCTGGGTCCCCTGGGCTCCTTCTTTCCTGAGCTCCAGGGTGTCAGTCTGAGCAGGGTTCCCCACAAGGTGGGGTCCCTGCCCCAACCACATCCCCGCTGTCCCCCCACTATA
This sequence comes from Mungos mungo, assembly GCA_004023785.1. NCBI lineage: Eukaryota > Metazoa > Chordata > Mammalia > Carnivora > Herpestidae > Mungos > Mungos mungo. The sequence continues at coordinate 4,984 of PISW01012932.1, read as the reverse complement.
CACCTGGCCATGCAGAGCCTCTGCCCTTTGCCTCCATGGGGCTGGGGGTGAAACCAAACCCGGGGCAGTGACACCCGGGCTATTTTGGAGCTGGGCTGGGCTGGGCTGGGCTAGCCGGCGGTGGGGGCGGGCCCAGCCTTCTCCAGCTGACAGCGTCCGCCTGTCCTTTCGTCCCTGTCCAGTCTGAGGACCGGCCAGAGAGTGGGCTGCTGGGTGGGAGCCGTGTCGGTCCTGGGCCCGTGGAGGGAGGTGAGACCCAGCAGCCCCTGCCCCACCATCTGAGCCCCCCGCCTGGGTGCTGCTCCCAGCCTCCCGCAGAGACAGGTGAGGAGGCGGGGCCGACGGGGGTGGGGGCCATCCTAGCCCCTCTCTCCCAGGACTGCTCTGTTGAAGGTCAGGGCTCTGGGGTACAGATGGGCTGGGGAGGGGGATAGTCCAGCCAGGCTGTGCTGCTCTGAGGGTTGGGACCCTGGAATCCAGCCCCTGCTGTGACCTGAGCCCCCATTCGGGGAGGGGGAAGCTGGGGTGGGAGGCCAGGGTGCCGTGGGGTGCATCCTCCTCCTTTACTGGGGGCTCCCTGCACTGAGGCAGGCCTGGGGGTCCGACCGGCCCTGCCCCCAGCTCTGCTGAGATGGATGCCCGCTGACAGCTGGGGCTATTTTAGGCCTGTTGGCTCAGCAGAGGGGACAGCCAGAGGGGCACTGACACCTGACTCCAGGAAAGAATTTCCCCGGGAGTTCGGAAGCCGCCAGCCCAGGGGTCTAGGGGGAGGCGCGGACTCCAGGAGCTGCCCTTGGACGTCTTTTCTGGAAGGGTGGGGGTGGGGTGGGGGTCACGGGGCAGCAGGGGCTCCCAAGAGAGGAGCAGCCCCTGCAGTCAGACTGCAAGTCACTTCCCAGCCTCAGTGCGTCTGGGAAATGGCCCAGGGGCCCCTCGAGGAGGACCTGAGGTTGGCCAAGTTCGAGAAAAGCCAGGATGGAGGCTGTGGGCAGGGCTCAGGGACTCCTGGGCCCTAGAGGCATGATCCCAGGTGGGGGTGGGGGGGGGTCAAGGTCTCCATGTGGAGGGAGGCTCCTGCCACTGCCAAGCTGGGTCCTCCAAGGCGTCAGGAGTCTGAGTGGGATCTACAGAGAGCCGCCTCCCAGGCCGGCATCTGAGGAAGGAAGGGGCTTCTCCAGGGAGGCTGGGGATGTGTCCCCTCCTGAGTCTCCTGTCTCTGCACTCACTGCTGCATGTCCGTGCCCAGTGGGAATTTTGGGGGCCCCCCCGACTTGGCCCGAAGGACTGTGGCTCTGGAGTCGTCAGGTCTCTGCCCACCCTGCCAGGCCAGGGGTCAGCGTGTGCACCTGCCAAGGTCCTGGGCTGGCTCCCCCCAAGCATGTGTGGCGATGGGAGCTCCCTGGCCCGTCCCTGGCCGCCAGAGGCCACCAGCTGTGGAGGTGGCCCCTGCCCATGCCCACTCGTGAGCTCAGAGGACGATCTCCCAGAGTTGCACCTGGTGTGTTGGGACCCACACACCAACGGTGATTCAGGAGGGGGGCCCCGGGAGCTCAGATCTCAGGGCTTCCAGGGACCTGGTGTCAGCGTAACCCTTGCCCAGAGGGACATCAAGGCCCAAGAGGGAGTGCACAGGGGCGGGGCTCAAGTGGCCGCCTGCCCAGGTCCTGCCAGCCCCAGAACAGGACCAGGCCGTAGGGGGCCGGGGCCAGAGGCGCTGACCGCACAGTGAGTCAGCAGGCTGAAGCCGTCTCACCTCCTCGAGGGGGATTAAGGGGGATTAGGGCCTGAATCCCAGGACGTCACCCTGCCTGTCCCCCAGTGGGCAGCCTGTGCTGGGGGCCCAGCCGTGGGCTGGGGAAAGAGTAAAGGTGCCCGGGGCCAGCCCTGAGCCCAGTGGCCTGCTGTTCTCACAGAAGCTGGGGGTGAGGCCCAGGCTCTCCTTACCCACCTGTGCTGAAGGCCGGCTGGGGCCTGTGGGGGAGGGGGGTCAGGCAGAGAACGGTCACCTGGGGCTCTTGGGTGCTGCCAACCCCGTCTCCGCAGGGTGCCCGGCCGGCAGAGCCACGAAGTCTGTAGAGTGACCAGGATCCTTCCAGACAACCTGGCCAGGCTCTTCCCTGGGGACTCGGCTGCTGTCCCTGGGCGCACCGCTCACCGCGTGCCCTCCAGACCCTCCCGAGGCTGCTCCCAGCGAGGGGGTGTGGGCCGCTCAGCCGGTTAGAAGGAGGCCAGCTGGCAACCGGATGTCCAGTCCTTCCCTGCGCATCAGGGTGGGGGGAGGGGAGCCCCAGGACTGGTGCGGGCAGCCACGGCTGGGCCGGGCCTCTGCTGTGGGCGCTGCCCAGGGTGAGCAGGGCTGAGCTGCACACGGCCAGATGTGTAGCCCAACAGCTTTGGTGGATGAGTCACCCGGAGGAGGAAGTGGGGGGACGAAAGGGGACACGCAGGGCAGGGCCGAGGGCTCAAAGGGGAGCCTGCTGGGACATGGGTCACCTCGGGTGCACCACAGTCAGAGAGGGGACAGGCCAGCAGCAGGCACCCACCACGGGCCTCCCATGGCCAGGCCCTGTCCAGGCGCAGAGAGCTGAGTGGCATAGATGTAGGCAGACTGGAGTTCCTGACTCCAGGAGCGAAAGGTGTGTAGGGAGGGGAACTGTCATCGGGAAACAGCTGGACTGGGGCAGGGAGGGGGGGAGGGTGGACAGGCAGGTTCGTGTGGCCCCCGGGTAGGGAGGACACTGGTGCACAGAGAGGAGGGCCAGCCTGGCTGCTGGTGTGCTGTCTGGGGACAGGTGTTCAACTGGACCTCAGGTTGGGTGGGGGGGATGGAGCTGGGGGACAGGGAGGAGATACGCCCACCCATCAGGAAAGGTCAGGAAAGCGCATTGAGGGATGTGGCACCAGACTCCCGGTGCCCAGAGAGGGGTAAATCTGATTTTCTGGACCACTGTGCCTTCTGGTAGTTCTACGTGCATGGGGGTGATCGGGGTCGGGGGAGATGAGGCTGGGAGGGTCCCCCCTGGGTTGGACCGGAAGCCGGTGGAGGACTCGGACAGCACCTGCCGCTCATCCCCACTATGACTTCCTCCCAACCCGCTCACAGGTCCCTCCCGCCGCCTCAGCCCCCCTCCCCCGCCTCCCACCATGGATCACTCATTCAGCGGGGCGCCGCGATTCCTGACCCGGCCCAAGGCCTTCGTGGTGTCGGTGGGCAAGGACGCCACGCTGAGCTGCCAGATCGTGGGCAACCCCACGCCGCAGGTGAGCTGGGAAAAGGACCAGCAGCCGGTGGAGGCCGGCGCACGCTTCCGCCTGGCCCAGGACGGCGACCTGTACCGCCTCACCATCCTGGACCTGGCGCTGGGCGACAGCGGGCAGTACGTGTGCCGCGCGCGCAACGCCATCGGCGAGGCCTTCGCGGCCGTGGGCCTGCAGGTGGACGCCGAGGCCGCCTGCGCCGAGCAGGCGCCCCACTTCCTGCTGCGGCCCACGTCCATCCGCGTGCGCGAGGGCGCCGAGGCCACCTTCCGCTGCCGCGTGCGCGGCTCGCCGCCCATGGCCGTGAGCTGGGCGAAGGACGGGCGGCGCCTGGGGGCGCCCGACGCCCCCCGAGTGCGCGTGGAGGCCAGCGGCGAGGCCAGCGCGCTGCGCATCCAGGACGCGCGGCCGCGCGACGGCGGCACTTACACGGTGCGCGCCGAGAACCCGCTGGGCGCCGCCAGCGCCGACGCCGCGCTCACGGTGGACCCGGACCCGGACGCCGCCCCGCCGGGGGCCTCCACGGCCGCGCTTCTGGCGCACCTGCAGCGGCGGCGGGAGGCGATGCGCGCCCAGGGCGCCCCGGCCTCGCCGCCCGGCTCCGGCACGCGCACCTGCACGGTGACGGAGGGCAAGCACGCGCGCCTCAGCTGCTACGTGACGGGCGAGCCCAAGCCGGAGACGGTGTGGAAGAAGGACGGCCAGTTGGTGGAGGAGGGCCGGCGTCACCTGGTGTACGAGGACGCTCAGGAGAACTTCGTGCTCAAGATCCTCTTCTGCAAGCAGTCCGACCGCGGCCTCTACACCTGCACGGCGTCCAACCTGGTGGGCCAGACCTACAGCTCCGTGCTGCTCGTCGTGCGAGGTGAGGGCCGCGCGCGGGGCGCACGACCCCGGCGCCGGGTCTCTGCCGGCCGAGCACCGGCCCCGCCGCCCCGCCGGGAACGGAATCGGGGTGGAACCCTGGCGGTTCCGGCCTCTTCGGGTCCGCGAGATGCGGGCGACACGAGTGACCTCAGCCCGTCCCCTTGTCCGTGGGGGTCACGCGGGAGAACAGCAAAGCGCTCTGTCCTCAGCGCCCCTCCCCGCCTCAGTCGCGGTCTGGGCGGCCGGGCCGTCCTGCCCCTGGCAGAGCGCGGGACGAAGGCGGGGGCCGGGGCCGGGGCCGAGCCGGGCCGAGCCCGGCGGCGGTTCGGAGCCAGCTCGCAGGTTCCTCCTGAGGATCCCCGGAGGGATCTGGGGCTCCCTGCGGGTTCCGGAGGCAGGCGCGCGGGCGACACGATCAGGGCCTGCGGGCGAGCTGACGAGTCCTAAGCCCGCAGGCCGCCCTCCGCTTCCCACCCGCCGCGGGGGCTCAGGGCGCTCCGGCCTCTCGGCGCGCGCCCCGGCCGGTGGCCCTGGCGGAGGGGACGCGGGCTCCTGGGGGCGGGGCTGCGGCTGCGGAGGCTGCAGGGGGGAATGCGCCGGCGGCGGGGCGGGCCCACAGCCGGCGCCCGGCTTGTAGAGCGGTGGCGCTAGCCCCGCAGCCCGGCTGCCGGCGCGGCCTGAGCCCCCGGGGACTCTGCGCCGGGCTGCCGGCTGTGTCTTCCCGCCATCTAACGGGAGGGGACTTTAGGTTCTGTGCCCTCGCCCGCCGCGTTCCCCTTCCACTCCCCTACCTCCCTGCACGCTTCCCTGCTGCCGCTCGGCCGTCCCACCCCCTGGCCCTGCAGCCCCCCCCAACCCC
>PISW01012931.1:0-29173 GCA_004023785.1 Mungos mungo | reverse complement strand
GGGGGGCGGTTCTTTCTCAAAGGCTGACTGCAGTAGACCGCGTCTTCAATTCCAAGTACAATACCAGAAACTTAATCTGCAAATGGAAATTTCTCCCCCATAAGCCAACCCTCTCATCATTTTGAAATGTCACTGTGGCCATAGCATCTGGGATGGAATGAGCAGAAGATTTCTGATCATTGAATAATAATACTATTTTTTTTTTGAAAAAAAAATATTTACAGCAAGATGCAAAATGTCATTTTCAGTGGGATTTTTTTGGTCGTCACTGGAAACCCAAGCCTGTTATTCTGAACCGTTCAGGGTCTCTCCGATAATTGTATAGAAGTAGGCATTATGCTATATTATTAAAGCTGTAATTTCCTGCTGAATCTGTCTGGATGTTTCTTTTTATCACTTGGCAATTTCTATCTAGTTATAGCATAATTAAGTTTCCTGACCCCGGCTCACTCTCTTAACAGGACGCTTAGAAATATACTAGAGCTGAAGATCTTCAGGCTGATGTCCTCTCTCCCCACACAGTAATGGAATAAAATTATTAATCCGGTAATTGTACAGAACACATTACTTTGCATTGAATGTTCCTGGTTCTCATTTTCTGTCGGTGACAATCAGCCCGCGGGTACAATCATTTCTGCAGGAGCGCGGCCCTTGGAGAAAGCCTCTCTCGCGCTCCCGAAGCCACCGGAGCCGCTGTGATTATTCACGGGCTAATACAGTGCTCGGCTCAAGCCAACAAAACAAAGTTAATAAAATGGACTGAGGAACAAGATATCTTCTTGCCTGCGGCTGCTGTGCCAAAATTAGAGCCACTCTCGGGTGGCCCGCAGTGCCCCCACGGGGGAGCTCCGAGTGTCTTTAGGGGGCTCACTGAGTCTGGGGCGCCACAGGCCAGACGGTGTGCCTCCAGCCTCTGGGCAGTAAGAAGGCAGGGAAGGCCTGTCTGCAGCTCCATTCACCAGCAACAAGGCGGCCGCTCCGGGCTCCAGCTGCAGGGCCAGCCCGGAGGGCTGCACTCAGACCGACACCGGGCCGCGCCCCAACACGCACTGAGAGCGCCACACGACAGAGCAGGGCGCCCCGTGCCAGAGTCTCTCCCCACACCCACTAGTGCATCCCGCATCCGGGAAGAAAGAGGCCATCAAACCAGAGTGCACACATCTTCAACAAGGTAGGCCTGGAGGGAATACACCGCAGCGTCAGAGAGACCTTATACGGAAAACCCACGCAAACATCCTCCGCAAGGGGAAAACCTGAGCGCTCTCCTCTAAGGTCAGGAACAAGACAGGGATGCCCACTCCCACCACTTCTATTCAACATAATATGGGAAGTCCCAGCCACCGCAATCAGACAAGAAAAAGAAATAAAAGCGATCCAAATTGGAAGTAACACTCTCATTGTTTGCAGAGGACATGATCCGCCACAGAGAAACACGGAAGACTCCACCAAAACAAACTGTTGGAATTGATAAACGAATTCAGTAAGGTCACAGGATGCAAAATCGATGCCCAGAAATCTATCGTATTCCTTTACGTAATCGTGAAACAGCAGGGAGATGAAAACAATCCCATTTACAACTGTTCAAAAATAATCAGACCCCTAGGAATAGATCTAATGAAAGAGGCGAAAGACCTGGACTCTGAAAACTCTAAAACACTGATGAAAGAAACTGAAGATGACACAGAGAAACAGAAAGACATCTCACGCTCACGGATTAGCAGAACAAATATTGCTAAAGGGTCCGGACCACCCAAAGCCGTCTGCACATTCAGTGCAATTCCTATCAAAATACCACCAGCATTTTTCACAGAACTAGAACAATCCTAAAATTTATGTGGAACCACGAAAGGTTACAAACAGCCAAAGCAATCTTGAAAAAGAAAAGCAAGGCTGGAGACATCACAATTCCAGACATCAAGTTACACTATGAAGTGGTAGTAATGAAAACAGTATGGTACTAGCAGAAAAATAGACACAGAGATCAATGGAACAGACTAGAAAACCCAGAAATGAATCCACAATTATATGGTCAATTAATCTTTGACAAAACAGGAAAGAATAGCCAATGGAAAAAGACGGTCTTTTCAACAAATGGTGCTGGGAACACTGGACAGCAACATGCAGAAGAATGAAACTGGGCCACTTCCTCACAGCTCACACAAACATCAACTCAAAATGGATTAAAGACCTAAATGTGAGACCTGAACCCATAAAGATTCTAGAATACAGCACAGGCAAGAATTTTTCCAACATTGGTCACAGCAACATCTTTCTAGACATGTCTCCTGAGGCAAGGGAAATAAAAACAAAAATAAACTATTGGAACTTCACCAAAATAAAGAGCTTCTGTACAGCAAAGGAAACAATCAATAAAACTAAGAGGAAACAAAGAGGAATGAAGAAGATGTTTGCACATTACACATCAAACAAAGGGTTAGTGTCCACAATACAGAAAACCCAGCTCGAACTCTACACCCAAAACACAGATAATCCAGTTAAAAAACGGGCAGAAGGCCTGAACAGACACTTCTCCGAAGAAGGCATCCAGATCACTAACAGACACGTGAAAAGATGCTCAACATCACCCATCATCAGGGAGATGGAAATCAAACCCACACTGAGACGCCACCGCACACCGGTCAGAGTGGCTAAAGTCGACACACAAGACCCAACAAGCGCTGGCGAGGGCGTGGAGAAAGCAGAACCCTCCTGAGTTTCTGGGGGGAGTGCAGGCTGGTGCGGCCGCTCTGGGAAACAGTGTGGGGGGTCCTCAAAAGATTAACAATCGAACCACATGATCCATTAGCCACAGTACTGGTATTGACCCAGCGAATACACAAATACTAGCTCAAAGGGATTCGTGCCCCTTCATGCTTACCGCAGCGTCATCTACAGCAGCCGAGTCATGGAGATAACCCGTGTGTCCATCGGTAGGTGAAGAGTAAGGAAGAGGTGGCACACACACACACACACACACACACAGGAATATTGGTCACCCATAAAAAAGGATGAAATCTTGCCATTTACAACGGCATGGATGGAGCTACAGAGTATGGTGCTAAGTGAAATAAGTCAATCAGAGAAATACAAATACCGTGCGGTTTCACCCACACATGGAATTTCAGAAACAAAACAAATGGGGCGCCGGTTGGCTCAGTGAGTTAAGGATCCAACTCTTGATCTTGTCTCGGGTCATGATCTCACAGTCTATGAGATCGAGCCCTGTGTCAGGCTCTGTGCTGTCAGCACAGAGGTTGGGGTTCTCCCTCTCTTTTTCTCAAATAAATAAATAAACTTTAAAAAATGAACAAAGGAAAAAAGAGAAAGAGAGAAACACACCGAGAAACAGACTCTTAACCACAGAGGACACACGGTGGCTGTGGGAGGGGCCGGGAGCGGGTGGGTGACACAGGTGCTGGGGGTCAGGGAGCACACGCGGGCTGACGAGCCCAGGGTGCAGAGGGAAGTGCCGAGTCCCCGCACTGCGCGCCTGGAACTGATAGGACACTGTACGCTGGTTAGCCGTGAAGTGAATAAATAAATAAGTAAAGTAAACTCGGCAGGATACACTAAAAAAAAGAGAGAGCGAGAAAGAGAAGAAGGACATGGAGCGTAGTTCCGGAGGGTCACTGGGCGGAGCCTCGACCCGCGGGGCGAACTCACAGAAGTCAGGGCGCAGGAAGTGGGCTGCTCCCCCCGTTCCATGAAAACCTCATGCTGGCCTGCCTGTAGGGACGGCAGCCGCACACGGTCCCCGCCTTCACGGAGACGCCGCGGGCAGTGACAGGGCTCCAAGCAGCGCGAGGACCCCTCACCACGGCCGTTTACTTACGTGCGCGCAGTGTAACCCCGCAAACAGGATTTCACGCCCACGCCCTGCGAAGTCACAGCTCACGCGTCACAATCCATGCACCCACCACAAGCGCGCTTTGCCTCCGATGCCTTAACACGTCCTGGGTCCCTGCTGGAGTCCCCGGCGTGGCTTCCTGGGTCCCTCCTGAGGGTGACTTTCAAGGCCTGAGCCGGCTACGCACCTAAGCAGGTCCAGAACGGACCGACAGGTTTTTAAACTGAAAACCTTGGAACATCCTTCCACGTGGAGATAAAGGAACACATACTATTTTCATTCTGCTGATAAGGGCCAGTAATCAATCAGTCAATAAATATGCTGTTTTGGGGTTCATTGGCCAGACCTCAGTTTACAATCTAAATGGTTTACAACGGAAACAGTCATTCCAACATGTTTATGTGTTAAAATCACCGGAGACGGACTTCCGCAGAATCACCTGCTCCGGATGAGGCGCCCCAGAAACCCCTGGGGAGCCTTCTCGGGGCAGTGGACATCATGCCAACTTATCTGTATGGTAACAGGATTGGTTTAAATCAATAGCTCTCCCCAGGGGACATGTGGCAGCGTCTGGGGACAATCTGGGGTATCACTCTGGCGGTGGGGGTGCCACGGGCAGGTACTGTGGCCGACGCCCACGGCGCACTGGATGCTTCCGCCCCGACCAAGAAGTCTTTGTTGCGAACGCCAATAGGAAACCCTCGTTTAGACGGACAAACACTGAACAAAGCCAATCAGCCTGCGAGCCGCGTGCGCCCATCAGAACCAGACACGGCCGAAGCATTAAACTTTTACTCTCCCCGTTTCTCAGCGTCTGAAATGGAAACACAAAAGCGCAAAGTGGGATATTTACAACGATAACTATTTTTCTTTCCCAACTGAAAAATAAACTGTCGAGGCAGGTGAAGAGAATGAAGAGGTTCTTTTTCCTCCGCCCCTGATTCTCCCAGCAAAGTGAAGTGGACGCACATGTCCGTGTGGGACGTCCGTGGAAGCACGTCGGCCCGCCGTGGGCTGACCAGGGAGGGCGCCCGCGCCGTGGAGGGGGTCCGGCGCCGGGTGCCGGGACAGGGGCCGGGGCTCCGGTGCAGACGGAGAGCAGGGCCTGGAGAAACTTGACTCCACACGTGAGCGGGGGGAGGGGAAGGACCTCGGCCTCTCACTCTCCCTCCCTTGGAGCCGCCGGGATCCCACGCAGGCCCCCAGCACCGCGGCCTCCCTGCCCAGAGAAACGGCAGTTTAAGGACCCGTGCGGCTCCGTCGGCTCTTCCGTTTCTTAATTTCTGAAAACAGATCGATCGGGCCTCACTTTTGTTTTACTGTCGCCTGTAAATGCCTCCCATGGAAAGTCGCGGGCGGGAAGCTTTGGCTGAATTTTGCTGCCTTTATTTCCGAACGCAACAGGGAGCAGGCATTCCCAGGCCGGCTGCAAACCCGCTTCTCGTACACCCGCGTCTGGGGGAGAAGGTGTGGCGGCCGGATCACTTCTCTCCCCATTGTTTCATTGATAAAAATGATCTGGGAAGCGGAAGAATATATTAACCGTTTCCTCTGGTTTTCCATCGAGAAGGCTGAAGACATTTCTAAAATAGATCTATTTTCTTTTCTTTCCACAGAATAATGCATGAATGATTATAACATATGCTCTATCTCCCATTTTTTTTCTCAGCCCGTGGAAAAGTGCCTGACACTGTAATCACAACTTGTTGGGTTTTCAATCTGATGCTGTCCCATTTTATCATGGTAGTTAAACGTCCATTCTTGTTCGGTGTGATAAATGTTATGGCCATTTAACAGTAACGAAAAAGAGAGACATGTTAAACCAAATATTGCTTCAGATTGTGTCTTTTATTCTCCTTTATCATCATATCTTAATTTATAGTATAATCATCATTATCACAACTGTCAGCCTCATTTAACCTCGCCTGATCTCCCGTGATTCTTCGCTGTCAGCTCTGATTGCCTACCTTCTGCTGACTGGCTGATAATGGCTGACAGATTAGCCCTCCCCAAGAGGAAGACAATGATATATAGAACAGTGCGGCTCGCTCTATATATTAATGAGGAGCTGGCAAAGCTTTGATAAGGCTGCGGAATAATCCATCAGTGCGAGAAGGAGCTTGTAAAACTGGGGAACATTTCACGGGAAAAGCACCTGGGAAGGATGTAATGACCCGCTTGCTAAATGCCTGTCAGCTGCCTTCCCTCTGTTGTAATTAACATCAGATACGGGCGTGTGGATAACCTAGGAAGTTTATCACCCCCCAAATCCAGTCACATTCCCTCCGCGTTGCGCCCACCGCTCCGTCTTTTACAACATATTTAGCAAGCCGGCAATTAATAGCTCATTTTCTTTGGCATTAGGAGCTGTTTATCTTCTGAACTAGCTCTTATCAGAGGCTGTTGCGTGTGAAAGGCAAGAGTCATTGGGCGCTTTTTGTGTCCACTTGTAGCACTTACTCAGCAAGGCCTGCTTCGCCATTAGATACAATGCTTCAGATGGCTACTTGAGTTTGAATGCACCGTTATTACAGGTATTATATGAAATTGCTTGTGTTATGTGAAGGGGATTATAGAGGTTCTGGATCAATAACTTCAGTGGATGTTGGGAGGGATTACAGTGCTCTGTCAATTTCCCCCATTTGGCTGTCAGGGTTGATTTACACCACACCACCTCTTTTATTCACATCAAATCACTCATTTCATTGGTAAATTCTATATATCTCAATTTACTTTAAGTAGCTGATTTGTGTAAAATAAAATGACTTCCTCTTCTGTGTGTGCAACAGACCTAATCCTATATAGTAACAAAAAGTGTAAACACAAGGAAATTCTTTGTCCTTTTCAAAGCGCCGCGTGGGGAGCTGCGGCTGCCCGCGACACAAAATAGCTGTAATTGGGGTATCTCGACTCCCCGGGCTTTGTTTGGGCCACACCTCGCCTCCTGTCTGTCTCTGCTCCTCCGCGGGGAGACTCCTCGGCCTCCGCGGCCTCTTCGGGTGCAGGCGGCCGGACTGGGATAGCTGGTCCGCCTGCCTGCGCCCCTCACCTCCCTCGGTTCGCGCCCTGGTGGGTGGGCTCGCGCCGCCCCCAGAACCGCGGGGTCGCTGCCGCGGCCCGGGCGCCCTCCCCGCAACGCGACCACAGGCTTGGGCTCAGCGTACGCGGCCCCGACGGCCCTTCTCTCTTCTTGGTTCTTGTGTGCACACATGTGCTCACACGTGTGCCTGATGAAGCGTGCTGTCAGAACTGGGGAGGAAGAGGCCCAGAACCACTCGGAAAAGGGAAAAGTCAGAGAGACGTGGGGAATACCTTAGGACCAAAGACCCAATTCTCTACGTCCATAGCAATTTTCTAGAAGCATCTGACCAGGTGAGACCCGAGGACAGACTCCACTCTTCCCCGGCCCCACGCCTGAGCATGTCTGGGATGATGGTCCCCTTGGGAATGGTTTTTTGAACCTCCACTTGACACCCTCATCAGTGTTTTCTAGTACTTCTGCCCTAAAAGTGGCTCTTGGAAAACTGTGTACTTTTCCACGGATAAGTAAATAGAGTATTTACAAAATTGTCAAAAGCGATCCCTCAGAAAGCCTGCCCCAGCATTGTCTATGGCTCAGACAGACAAATGAATAAACCACCAGATTCACCAACCTATTAATGTGCACAATTTCTGGTATGAAGCGACTCAAATAATAGACCGGAGAGGAGGAAAGGATGTGTTCATTGTCTGTCCTGGCATAAAATGTCCTTTGCATAAAAATATACAGATTAATCCTGCACATCTGCGGCTTTCACATTTGTTCATTCACTTCTGTATATTTTTGATATATTTTGTGCAAGTTATAAAGCCAGGGGAAAATATAGGATTCTATTTAAAATGTAATGAGTAAAAAAAAAAAAAATCTCCATAAACTGTGTCTGCATTTTCTAAAAAGCCCTATTGTCCCAGAGAGCATAATATTATTTAATATGGGACTGAAATCGAGTATCTTCAAAATCTGCCATTTCTGTGCTGGTTACAAATCAGCGCCTTCCTGCGAGGTGCCAGGTTTCTGACGCTGCGCACCCGTCCGTGATGTGAGGGCAGGTGGGACAGATGCGGTAGAACGTTCCACCCAACGGCTGTGCCCGCGTGGCGAGGACGGGGAGGGGCAGCCACCAGCCACCGCGGGAGCACCGGCCGCACGCCGCGGGGCCGCCCCCGCCTTCCCCGCCCCCTTGGGGTCAGCGCCTCACACGCTGAGTTCCGGGTCCGCCTTCAGCGCACGGCGCCAGCGAGCCTGCGGGCCGTGCCATCTCCTCCTGGACACCCAGCCTGAGAGCGCCCTGCGGAGGCGCCGTGTCCACTCCCTTAGGGAACAAAGCACAGGTCCGTGTGATGGGCTTCGATGCGTCCACGGGACAAGGCTGGCTCCGGCCTCCACCCCTTGCCCTCTAAAATCAGAGACGGTCGCAATTTAGCCACGCGCGTCCGCTGGCCCGGTGATCAGCCTCAGTGCGAGGACATGGTGCGCAGGGCAGGATACCCCACACCGCGGGCGGGGCAGAGCGAACTCCGAGGGCGTTGAAGATTCGATCCTAGCCTCAAGGAGTTAATGGTCTGCTCAGAAAGATGGGGTATAAAGGTAGGCATGAAAATGAAATTACAGTGAATCTGAAGAGTATCCCGACTCCACCCTGGTAGAGAGACTGCAGGATTCAGTCATCTTAGCCACCAAATCCGTGAGATCTCAGCAGACCTCAGCGCACGAGGACCACGACGGCGGTCTGGGAGTTCCTGCACCAGATCCGTGAAGCTACTCGAAAAGGAAAGTTGAATTTGATGGAAAACGGCAGCATGAATTTGGCACTCGCCGCTGTGTGGAAAACTCCAATTTCAAAGGACCAGTAACTCATCTGTAAATAGCCATTTATAAAAGATGGCAGGCTTTAATATATAACCCCCCAGAGTTATGTCTGACATTACACAAAGGACATACATATTGCATAATCATTTTCAAACAATAATAAAAAATTCAAATTAAGAATTCATGTGCGTCTCTGAAACCGCTACCGAATTCACTTAGGGAAACAATGCACTTTGACAAAGTTACAGAAAATACTAATTTACTAATAGCCAACCAAAAATTCAATTACAATGGTAATCACAAGTCCAGAACAAAGAGGCGATCCAAAAGGCTGGCGTCCGGAAAAACATCAAGGTGAGACGTGCAGGATGGGCCCCGAGCCCCAAACCACACTCGCCCACTTGGGTCTCCGTGAAACACAGCAGAGGCAGCCTGGGGGGAACTTAACGCACCTTAACGGCCAACTGAGGAAAGGCGGCCCTTGCAGCTTCTGGGATTTTCCTATGTTGATCTGTCAGAGCACGCCGGAAGGTCAGAGGAATATGTAACAAGCTTAATTTTCCCGGGCCAAAACAGCGTCCACCATGTCTTTGTGAGCGGTGTGCTCGTCAAGGAGGGAACGCCCTCCCGTCTCCCTGCCTTTCCCTTCCAGACGCACGAGAAGGCAGTCCGGGGACCAGACTGCATCTGAAAAGGGCTGTCCCGGAAGAGACTCATGCGTTTGCACAGGAGAACAGCACACAGCCACCACCTACCCAACCCATCTTGGGATGACCCGCGTGAACGGCTAAGTGAATGACGTCATCCAGAAGACACGTGACTATGGAAGTGGGGGGGGGGTCGGGCTTTATTAATCCCCTTATACTTATGTTTTTCCAAAACCAAAGCTAAATCCATGATTGTTAGTAAATTATTAATGGTGTCTCTTTGGGCTCTGAATTCTCTCTAAATATGAGCCTAATTTTGATAACTAAGCTTTTATCTAATTGCCAGGTAATTTTCATTCAGAGAGAAATCAGTGTGATCTGAATTGAAGATATGACAGGACCATTAAAAATGGTAATGGCCTTCTGCGGAGGGGTGGCGCCATCTTGAATCCTGTTTCAGACCCCGCCGCAAGCCCTGGTGACGTCCAGGACGGGTTCGGAAGCTGTGCCACCACGAGGACCCCCGGCCCGGGCAGTGCTGGGCTCTGCAACTCCTCCACGGCTCTGAGCGCTCCTTCTGTGATTGCGGGTTTTCCTTTGCAGAACGGAGAAGTTCGTTCAAATCAGCGCCCCCTGGTCAGCACGGCGGGCAGGGAGGGGGCAGGCCCCTTGCCTCTCGACTTAAAGTAACTCAACAACTTGATTTAAAATAACTAAAGACACTGACGTGCAGTCCGTAAGTGGATTAATAAAAGCAGGGTGTTTTTTCCCTTCGTCGTAATGCCGCCGCTTGTTAACAAATCCTTCCTGTTATTAATTTGTTTGCTTCTTTTCAAAGTGAGTGTTTCCGTTTTAACTCTCCCGCCAGGGTCTCCTCCTTCGTGATGGACAGGACGGGGGGAGAACGGTGATGGGGTTGGGGCGACAGGCCCAGTAGTTCAGAGGACAACTGAGCGAGCCCGGGGAAGGGAGTCGAGGCGCCTCCGCGGTGCCAGCACGCTGCTCCCAGGCGGCTGCTCCTTCGAGAAGCCTGCTCTCCGTGGCCGTGCAGGCCGCCGCTCCTTCCGGGGAGGGTCCCTCTTCCTCGAGAGGAGGACACTCTCCCCATGAAGACAGAGGGGCGGGAGCACAGGCTGCAAGGAGCCATCGCCGTGGAAGCGTACTCCCGTCGGGAGGAGGGGAGAGACAGGAAGGGGGAAAGGGTCCCCGCGAGCTTGCACCTAACTCAGGAGTCCTGCTGTCATCCGGTGGCCTCCCGCTCTGGGAGACAGCTGACAACACGGGCTGTCCTCGGAGGTGATTACTGGGTCCAGTGACGGGGGGGAGGAAATCAGTGATTACTGGGTCCAGTGAGGGGGGGGGGAGGAAATCAGTGATTTCTGCTCCAGTGAGGGGGGGGGAGGAAATCAGTGATTTCTCCTCCGACTCCTTAAAACAAAACAAAACGCACACAGTCGCCTCTACACGTGAATTTGCCTCATAAAACAATCCCGTGGGCTCCGGGACCCTCACACCCACCGGCTCGTGTTCACACTCAAAGCGCCGGTGCCGTGCCTGCGCCCCCCGCCCCCAGGGGCCTGGGCAGCTAGGAGAGGGTCCTCCATGCCCAGCTCCGGGCACGGGCTTCGTGCCTGGGGGGGCTGGGTGGGGGCGAGGCCCGATGGGCCTCCCGATCTAACTCGGGAAGGCAGCCTCCGGAGCACGGGGAGCGGCAGCCACCTCCTTGCGGAAAACGCTCCGGCCGAACAGACGGGCTCCATTCCCCGGCCTGGGCCCGGCTCCTCCAGGAAGTATCTGCATTCCTCCTGCCTTTTGTCTCAACCCGAGGGTTTAATAGCTAAAGTAACTGAAAAGGACTAACAACAGCAAGGCTCCGGTTTCCAGAGTAACCGTAAAAACAGACCCCAGTCTCCATGGCAAAGAGAAAAGCTATTTGCTGCAGCCTTTTCAGACCTTGAGCAGACACTGACAGTTTTCCTATAATCACCCCCGATTATTTGTAGCAACTAACTATATTATAACGTTAACTATAGGAGGTCTTTGAAAATATGCGAGCTTAAGAAAAAGGAAAAAAAAACCGTATTGGGTTTTCCTCTGCGTTAGCTATGAATACATTATCAATTTAAAATGTATAAAATCGTCTGTTCCAATCATTCAACCCAAAGAGGCAGTGGCCATCTTGTGGGCTCGGATCGCCTCCAGGCGCCTCGTGCAGTGCAAGTCTGACCCCCGCGGGGCCTCCGGGCGCCGTGTCCAAGGGAGCGACGGCGCTCGGACATGCGGGGTCAACACGTTTTATTTCGGCCGCTGTAGACCAGCCGTCCTCGCCCGGTGCTTGGCGCCTGCGGTTCCTCTCGTTCTTTGCAGGCGTGCCCACGTCACGTTACGTGCACATGCGTGTGCGTGCGTGTCCTCCGTCTGCGAGGCTCCAAGACCCACAACCGCACAGTCCGACTTGCCGGCGCCTCCTCCTCCGAGGGAGCCGCTCGGTTCCCGCGGTTTGCTCCCCGGGCCTGAGCGCAGCCCGCGCGGGGGGCCGGCTTGTTCTCTTCGCTCCGCCCCCTCGAGTGTGCGATGGGCCTGAACTCCGTCTCCATCTTTTCTTTTAAAACCCAAGTCCGCCTCGAGGGCAAAGTTCATGATGAGGCCGATCACGTGTTCACCTGTGAGCGTCACTGTGCTCACGCAGGTCTGACGGGACGTCCCTGCCAGTTAACTTCCAGTGCCGCCAACCGCTCTCTCCTGGGTCCCCCCTCTGTCCCTTCCTCTCTTTCACCCACGTCTGTGCGCGTGCACAGACACGCGTGCACACTCAGCGGAGTGCAGGCATAACTCTGCACATTTCCCATTTCCCGTGTGTGTACGGAGATCGCTATCAAAATGCGAAGAACATCACACTAATGGAGAAATAACAATTTTGTTTTCAATTTGGGGGGATATGTAAATATCTTCCCTTCAAGGAATATAGCTGGAAAAACTATAATTAAGTCCAAATAAAAATCACTTGGTTTTTACTCCATATATGAGCTCCCATGGAAACTTCTCTTCGTCGGTAGAAGTTCGGAGAATAACATTTATTTGGGAAATAAATACGTCGTATCACTTAGAAATTGCTTCATTTTAAATGGTACCGTAAAAACAATAAAATCAATCTTGCCCAATAATTTAGGTGTTTATATAATTGGATAGTAACCCAGGTCTGAATTTAATGTTCCCGATCCTTCATTAAGAACAAAGCCACCTACGCGGTCTCACAGCTCAGGGTGCGGGTATGCAGATCTCCACTTGGTGTGTCGCTCTCCACCGAGCGCCCCCCACGAGGAAGGCCAGGCCGCCCGGGCTCCTGTAGGAAGTGTCGGACTCAGACACAGAGCCCCTCGACCCGCAGAGAAATCAGCCCGTGGAATAAAACAACGCCTCTTCTTTTTCAGATTTTGCGTTTCTTCCCCGAGTCTCTTCGGAAAAAAACCCCCAATGTTCTTCAGAGTGAGGTGCACAAAGTTCTGGGGGGCGTGAGGTTCCCGGGGAGGGTCTGTGCCGGGAACTGAGGGACTGAGGGCAGCTGGGCCGGGCGGGAGCTGGATGCGCAATCCGCGTCGGAAATAGAGAAAGACCGAGCCCGGCCGGCCGGACGACGAGGCGAAGCTCCCGAAGTGCTGGTCCCGAGTCCCAGGGCCGCGAACCCCTCTCTCCCCAAAGCCTCTGTTTATCTACCGGCTTGATCTCGGCCGTCGCCTCACGCCTCTGCCACGCTGGGTTTTATAAACTGCGTAAAGATAGAAGCTTACCCTGCTATAAAAAGAAGTGGGATATAATATTGAATTTGCTCTAAAATGAAAAGTTTCCTGGTGCCCCATATATATTTAAAATCGCTGTTTTCTTGCAATGAATAGAATTCACTGTCTTTCCGGAGCGTAATTCCGTAAGGGTTTGACCAAACAAAATGCTCTAATGATTGCAAATGGCTCAAATATTCTGTCCAGTGAGTTAAGTGATAAAAGTTTCTATGTTAAAAGAAATAATAAGTGGGATTTCACACATATTATAGTAATTGTGAAGCATCCAATTTACATAGAAATAAGTGAAAGCGCTCTGGCCACGGCCTTTTAAGTGAGTCATTACGTGCGTTGCGGATACACTTAGCGGCTGCAGACACCAGGTATGTTTCTGTTAGCATAATAAGCTTGTAATGGAGCCTTTAAAAGCTTAAAATGTATAGTTAGATTAACCTTTATGTTTTAAGGGTTTTTTTCCCCTCAAAAAAAAAAAGGCCAGAAGAGAGAAAGAAGGGATCATTAAGATCCAATTAAAGCAACACCCCCTTCCTTTCCTCCATCCAATGGCTCCTCTGAGGCCCTTTCTCCACTTCTTATCGTTTCATTCACTACCCTCGATTTTTTGGTAAAATTTGGTTATTTTCATCCTCCTTGTTTAAAACCCAAGGATTCACTCAGACTCCTGGAGGAAACGCAGCGGTCGCCCGAGGGGGCCCGTCTCAGAAGGGAGCGCAGTTCTCTGCCGGGGAAGCAGGGACTCAGACCACGTGCGGCCGGAACCACGGTCGCTCCTGCAGCAGCGCGACGAGGGTTCTCTCCTCCCCAGAAGAGATGAGCGGGGACGCGTGCTTGCTCTGCCCTTTCCCTCATCGGCCGCCTGCCCACTCTTTAATGCCAGCGGGAGGGCCTCTGCCTTGCCGACCGGAGTGCGCGGCGCGCTGGGGAAGCCGGGCGTCCGGGCGTCCGTGACAGTGAGGAAACGAGGCTCCGCCAGCGCTTCCCTTCGCCTGGATGTGACCCACTGGGAGGGCCGCTGTGTGAGTTTTCCAGCATCCGTAGCGGTCAGGCGCTCGACGGGGCGCCTGGGGGTCAGCTGGTCAAGCGCCTGACTTCCGCTCAGCCCATGATCTCACTGTTCGTGGGTTCGAGCTCCATGTTGGGCTCTGCGCTGACAGCACAGAGCCTGGAGCTGCTTCCGATTCTGTGCCTCCCTCTCTCTCTGCCCTCCCCCACTTGTGCTCTCTCTCTGTCTCTCAAAAATGAATAAAGATTTAAAAAACAGTGAGGCACTCCATATGTAACGTTCTCATCAGAGACTTCCTTTCTTTCCAAGATTTATGATCCGACAGGCCCTTTGTCGGTCCTCCCGCCCCGCATGAGGGCTTCTCCGCGGTGACGCTGTAGAGACCTTGGACCAGACAACCCTTTGCTGGGGGCAGGATGTCCTGTGGCCCTCAAATACGTGGCGCCATCCCCGACCTCTGCCGCCCTCCCCCAGCCCCGGAGGGACAAGCAGACCTTACCTGCTGACCACCAGTCTTCTCCCAGGGAGACACCCCCTGCCCCGACCATGGGCACAGCTGCAAAGCCCCGCCGATCTTCAGGATATAAAAACTCATAAGGCACCTCAGCCCCTTCCCCTCCACCACGGACTGACTATGGTTAATTCAGGCCTGTAACTTAAACACTCAGACCTGCATAGTTTATAACGATTTGTTTTTATTTAACAAGATGAATTTTTCAGACACATAAAAAAGTAAGCATGGCTAATAAATAAAACGATGGTGCGCCGAAGGCTTCTCTTCCTCATCAAACTCTAGCACTTTAGGATAAAGACAACGAGGGGAGGATTTGTCCATCTCCCCAGCTCATGTCCTCGGGTCAAGAAGAACTAGACAAGGACAGACGGGGGCTGAGTGCCATTAGATGGTCTGTCTGCTTTAGCACACCAGATCTGCAACGATCCAGGTCACTGGGTGACGACCTGAAAGGCACTTTCTCATGTTTCTGAGAAGAGGTCTATTATGAAGAATACAAGTCAACAATAACGCCTTAGTCCGTGCGTTTTATTTTAGGGGCTCACCGAGTGTTTTCTATCACCTCGTGTCAGGTGATTTCCATAAAGCTGCCCTTACTTTGAGGTTATTAATTCAGATTCAGAGGCCGGCCAGCCATTAATGCATCCTTTGCCCCTCCACCCATCCGTCCAGGCGTCCGCCTACCCATCTTCTGTCCATCCACTTCCCATCCATTATTTATTCAGTATTTATTAAGTCTTTGCCACGTACTGTGCCCTCTGAGACAACTATTCGCCGGGTGCTGTGGGTGGGAAGAGTGACTCAGGCATGATTCCTACATGGAGAACACAACTTAGTAAACAGAGAAACAACCTTGGCTACACAAACTCGCCTCACCAGGGCTTCTGCCTGCCTGCCAGACGCGGCCAAGTAATTAGTGAGCAAACACATGTGTATTTCACACACACACACACACACACTTCAGACTGGAAAGTATCACCCCACATTTCACAGGCTGGAAAATATAACCATGGAGCGAGGGTCACGCGCTTTAGCTCCGTATACGTTGGGAAACGTGGTCGACATCTTGAAAGAAGACATCATTTGTTGCACAGATTTTACTGAGTGCTGCATGTTTTGGTGTGTTCATGTGTGTAAATACACACGTACTCACACATACAGGGAAAATGAACTACGTTTTCCTTGTTTCCTCCCACGGTCCTGGAACACGACGAGAGCCCCTCAACACCACGGGCCACACCTAACTTGTCTCTGGGTCCTGATATTTGTAAAACCAGGCCACGCGCTCTGTGGACGTCTGCTGTGTTCTCACGGCGAACGCCTGGACGGCAGGCACTGGGCTGGACATAAATAAACCAAGGCGCTGCCCCTTCTCTCAGGGAGCATGTTGTCCGCGTGGAGATACGGCCTAGACAGCATGATTAAGGTCAAGGGTGACCCAGACAAAGGCGCGAGTGATCAATTTTGCCGGGTGGTTGGGCAGAGATTAGGGAAATACCGAAGGAGAGGTAAGCCTGTGCTCTGTCCCTGTAAGGATGGGAGACGGATCGTGCTCTCAAGATTTCTTTTAAAGGTACAAACCCACAAGGGTAGAGAGGAAAGGAGAGGCGGGAGCGGTGACATGATTCGGGGGGCTGGAGAGGAGACGGATGGTGGCCCGCTGATCCGCCAGACTAGGGGACAGCTGGCCCGCAGCAGGGGTGGGGAGGCCGGCCAAGACCCCGGGAATCGCCAGCACCCTGGACCTCCAAAAGCTGTAAATCAAACAGGGATAAAAACAGGCGGGTTGATTAAAAGTCTCCTTAGAAGAGGTCTGGTACCTGGCTCGCCACTCCCCATCCAGGCAAGCCGGGGAACGCCCCCCTCGTCCCCGCAGAGGACTGTGGCCTTAACCCCCAGGGCGAGTGACGCGGGAGACTGCAGCACAGGGCGGGGGCCATGGAGCTACGAGAAAACACGTAAACTCGGCAGACGTGACATTTCCAGCGCCTTCCCGTGCTGGGCTCTCGGAACACAAGCGGCCAGGCCGTCGACGGTCCAGACGGCAGGCTGGGCCATCTGATTAGCTAAGAAGAAAGACCTCCAGACACCAACATTAAAGTCCCCCAACTTACAGTGGCAGTGACCCCCTTAACGACAAGTGCCACACGCGTCACACCCTACCCGGGAGCCTGGAGCTTCTGCGCGGCCTTCAGCGCCTCCTACTTAAATACGCGCGAAGAACCAAGTTTCATCAGACAAATGAGCAAAGGCTCTGGTATGAAACACAGAGTTGGAGACAAGCAAACAAGCACAAAACATTTCCTAGGATAAACCAAAGGCCACACGAGAAAAAGCGAACTTTATAGAGACCATCATTAATATCTTTAAAGAGGTAAGAGATGACATTATAATGAAGAAACAAGAACAGGAGGTTCTAAACAGGGATCATTTAAGGACAAAACTGAAATTAAATACATGATGTCAAACAAGAAAAGCCCGTAAGTAAGACTGGGATATAAAAGGCGGTAAGTAAACCTCTCGGAAAGTAGGGGAAACACAAAGAGAATATAGAAACAGAAATTTCGACGTGGAAAACAGGAAGGAAAGGTAAGAACATCAGAGCACTGGTCCAGTGTCCCAGCGACAGGAATTCTACCAGGAGGTAACAGTCACCGCAGAGAGGGAACCGTCAGGGAAGAAATCCCAGGACACGTGTTCCCAAGGGGAAGAGGCTCACGCTGCCGAACAAGAGATGGAAAAAGGCCTGTGGCAAGGCGCGGTATCACGCAGCCCTAGCGCAGAGGAAGAACAAGACCACGTGCACAGGATCGGGACCACGGGGCCTTCTCCACGGCCACCCAGGAGCTGGAAGACGTGGGAAATGCCTCCAGAATCCTGGGTGGAAACCGTTTCCAGCTAGGACTCCTATACCCAGTCAAAATTTCAAGTAAAAAGCAAAGATAGAATAAAGATCATTTTTCAGACAGACAAGTTGTAAAAACTTCACCTCCATGTACGCCTGATGAGAAATCTACTGAGGGAAGTGCTCCAGCACAAAGAGGGAGTGATCGGGAAAGAGAAACATGAGGTCCCGGCAGCGAGGGGTCCGGCACGAGGAAAAGGCATCGGGAACCCCGGGGAGCAGCAGGGTGGGGGCCCAGAGCAGGGCCTGGAAACGAGTCTGGATCAGGAGAGGCTAGAGGCCCCAGAAGACATTCTACGAAGGATGAAAGGATAAAGTAGCCAGCACCCCTGACAGCACAGACAGACTGACACAACGAGAGAAGACGCTGGGTTGTAATTAGTTACAAACACCCAGAAAACCAAGAGGAAAAAGACAAGTGTTAACTCCAAGAAACCTGAGTGGAAAGTCCCCCTGCCTGTGCTCACGGAATGCACCGGCGACACAAAGACATTTGGGGCGCAGGGGGGCAGGGAGGCCAATCCACCTTCTCACAGTAGGAACTCAGCAAATAAACGCCTAAAGATTAAAAACTCGGGAAGCAGCAATCCAAGCACTTCTCTTTAGAAACGTGGAGATAAACACAAAAGAATCTGAGAAGAGATGAAAGTGGTTGTCTCCAAGCAGGGCTAAACGGGGACAAGGACCTTTGTGCAAATACTGGAGAATGACTTAGCTTTTTAACTGACTGCATATGTAACAGTTGGTAAAAAAAAATAAAACTAAACTCAAAGTAAAGAATTCACCGGAGTTCGCCAAGAGGTAAGAGGAAGGGAGCGTACTTCCTGCAAGGACAAGGAGTTACGGAACCGCCAGCTGCAGCCAGGAGGCGGCAGGTGGCTTGGCGGGGGTGGGCGGGGGCAGCAGGCCAGCAGCGGAGAGGTGAGGGGGTGTTGATGGACAAGGACGGGGAAGCAGGCGGGGGCTCATTCCAGAGAGCCTGGCACTTTACGTAATGAGCTGGGCCCTCACGCGGTGAGCGCTGGGGAGCGACTCTGCGGCCACAGCGCAGGCTGAGCCCCATGTCCCGGGATTGCTCTGGTGGCGGCGCGGCGCCAAGTCAGGAGGCGGTCAGCGTGAGAAGCAAGATCAGCGGGGAGGCTGTGTGGCGGCGGCAAAGCAAAGGCCGGCTTAGGGGACACTGAGGAAGAATACAGAATTTAATGCGCATGCTGACCGGGATTTAGGCCGGGTACCGAAATCCTGCCTGCAAACCAGAGCGAGGGCAGCAGGCTGACCACGGAATCCTGGCTTGGGGACGGGGTTCCTGGCCATGCAAGTCCAACGAGGCTGAGGCTCCATGGGGGCAGCCCCGCCCTCGGACTGGACGCCGAGCGGATCTCCCGGCACGTCACGAAGAACGTGCCTTGCCCCTCCCGGGTGCCACTCCCCATGGTCTGTCCCTTGCTGGTGGGCTGGGGTGCAGATGACGCCCTGGCGCCCTTGGGAACAACACCCTGAGGAGGGCGGGGGAAAGACAGAAAGGCTGGATCCCCGAATCGCCCCCTGGAGGACCAGGTCTGCTCTGCTCCCCAGTCCCCGGCGGCAGCAATCACCATCACCGTCCCGCGGGGCGGGCCTCCTCGGCAGCCCGCAGTCATCCTGCGGACACGAGGCTCCGAACCCCATGCTCCTGGTTCAGCTGTGCTGACGGAGCCGAGCGTCGGCTGGTGGCCGAGAACCCACCGGAAGTGAGGGGGCATCTTCGCTCTGCTCTGGGAGCGCGGATGGTCAGTCTCAGCCCACTCACGTCCTTCCCGCCTCCGGGTTCAAGACAGCCATGCCCCTTAGGGTTTGCTGCACCAAGTGACCCCCACAACTTAGCGGCTAAGAACGACGTGTTACTGTTTACAACGTGGGTGGCCAGGTGGCCTTGCGTGGCCCCCGCAGACAGCCGGCCCCCGGGGGACCACCACCCTCATGTCCGGGGGCTGCTCCGTGTGGTGGCTCATCCTCCCGCAGGTCCGACCGGTGTCCTGACCCAGGGGCCTCGGGCCGCATGTGGAGGGTGACGGAGTCAGCTCAGGCACAGCCCTGACGCCGCACCTGATCACTTCCACTGTTAAGACCAGCCAAGAACCTAAGGGGAGGGGGAAACAGAGCCCATCTCTTGGTGGGGAGACCGGCCAGGTGACCCTGCGACAGGACACGCACGCCCGAACGGAAGGAACGTGTGGCCGCCATCCGCGATCCGCCCCAGGAAGAAATTTGGCTCAGGGTCGTTTCTCCACTTTCTCCGCTCCAGTCATCCTCCGCTGAGCCCTTACCAGGCGCAGGGCGGGCATCTGTGCTGGCACGCGGGCATGAGTAGACTGCATTCCGTCCCTCGAGAGCTCCCAGGGAAGTTGGGAGCGACAGAGAGGTCGTTTCAGGAGCAGGATCACAGCTCAGTCCCGGTGCCACGCGGGCACCGAGAAATGCCCTCGGCGGGGCAGCGCGGAACAGTGCTTCCAGGGAAGATGCGACGGCGCTAGGTCGCGGTGTTGACCTGGATCCGCGCCGGAGCAGCAGCAGTGCTGGGGGGCGGGGTAGCGGGCGGAGAGGACTGACCCCCTGCCCGGCGCAGGGCCCATCGGGGGACACAGGGGTCACCACGAGGGCAGGAGGGTTGGAGATGCGTAGGCTGTCACCACGACTCAGCACAGACCCCGGCGGCCACCGCCACGATGAGGGTGTGCAGGGAGGAGGGAGCGGCTTCTGGAAAATGGAAATCTCCTCCCCAGGCCCCACCCGGGGCCACCATTTCCCGGCTTGCCCCGCGGCCAGACCTCTCCCTCCTCACGCTGCACTGGAATGTCCTCCTTAATGCCACCTGCCTTCCTTAAAGGCGGGGCCCAGATGGGTGCCCGACTCCTCCTCGTGGGCGTGGGTCCTTCCACCACCAGCGACCAGTGACCGATGCAAGGCAGAGCCCCAAGTGAGCTCGCGGACTGGTGTGTCAGAGGAGGCTCTGGGGCTGCGTCCCACACCCCGCTGGCCACCACGCCCCGCGTCCCTGGGTCACACGCCCCGCGTCCCCGGGTCACACACCCCGCATCCCTGGGTCACACACCCCGTGTCCCTGGGTCACACACCCCACATCCCCCAGGCCACCACGCCCCGCGTCCCTGGGCCACACGCCCTGCATCCCTGGGTCACACACCCTGTGTCCCTCGGTCACACGCCCGTGTCCCTCGAGTCACACACCCTGCGTCCCCGGGTCACATGCCCCGCATCCCTGGGTCACCACGCCCCACGTCCCCGGGCCACACGCCCCGTGTCCCCGGGTCACACACCCGCGTCCCTGGGTCATACACCCCGTGTCCCCGGGTCACACACCCGCGTCCCTCGGGCCACTGCGCCCCCAGCTCTCCTTCCAGGGCAGTCCACGGCCGCCTGCCTTTCCCACCTGTATTTCTGCTGCCGACCCTAAACTCTCAGCCCCTTGTGGGTGCCCGCAAGGCCGCCTCCCAGCTCCCCTGGGGCCGCAGCCAGCACCGCTGCCCGTGCCCACTCCTGCGCGTCTGGCGGTGGCATCTTCCTGAAGAAGAAAACCAAGCCATGGAGCGGCTTCTCGCTGTCAGAACATCGGCGTCCCGCTGGCCAGGTAACAGGCAGACACTCGGCAAACAACTGTCGCGCGTGCCCGTTGGTAACCAGGTGCGGGACGTTTTCAGCACATGAGGCTCGCAGACAGAGAAGACGTGCTTGCCTTCCTCCCCCAGCGCGGGGCTTTGCCGGCTTTCAGAGGGGCCGCCTCGAGGGCAGGTCCGGGGACAGGTGCGTCGCTTCCGGAAGGTGAAAGTGGCCGAGCCCGGGAGGGGAGCAGCGGAGACGGGAGGAGAAAGGCCCGGACGTGGGAGGTGAGCGGCCCCCGGGGACCCGAACACAGTTATCCCACCCCCGAAAACGCCCCTCGGGAACCGCTGCTCGGCGTGGGCCTTGCAAGAAGAGTTCTCTTCTCCAGCCCTCGTAGGCTGTGTGTCCGCTCGCGGGGCCTGGAGCCGAGGTCAGTGCAGGGGCTCTGCGGTGAGAGACGGCGAGCCCGGGAGGGGGGCAGGGCGAGACTCTCACTGTGGACGGGGCGCCGGGCTCGTGTGAGGATTAAAGGCGACGGAGATAAAGCGTTTGGACCAGCGCTGGGACGTCACCGCGCCACACGCCAGCTCCCACCTCCGCTGCCCTGTTAGTCCTACCGATGCTAAAAAGGAGGCGTCTAGGCCGCCGACACCAATAAACGGAGACACGGGCTGGGACGGTGAGCTCGGGCTAACGTGTCCCTGAGGACAGGCCGTGCGGAGCCCTCCACTGACCCCAGGAGTCTTGTCCCCTCTAGCTGGTCCCTGACGGAGAAGCAAGAATGTGCCCACGTTTAGCTCAGACTTGCCGCCGAGCGACAGGGGCCTGTGCACCCACCGTCCACACTGCGGCTCCGTGGCTGGTGTGCGCGGTTAAGTGGGGCCCCTGTCCTGTACGCGCCGGCGGGCTCAGCGGGGGAGCCCAGCACACCAGGCCCCTGGCGCCGCGGGCCTCGGGGCCCAGGACAGATGCTCGGGGACACGGCCGGCTCCGGCGGGAAGGTGAGGCAAGCCCCAGCCCGCAGGCGCCGGCAGCCCGTCCTGCTGTCCCGTTTCTGCTGTGGCAGACACACACTGAGCGTCCTACACAGGGCAGACCTACGCTGCTCCCAAGTCGTGTGGCTGCCGTGGGGGGACGGGCTCAGTCAGCGCCTCGAGACCAGGGGCTTCTCTTCCAGGGGCGCTGGGGTTGCGAGTGGAATCTAGGTCCTTGCTGTCTGGGGGGGCGGTTCTCAGCCCCTCAAGCCCCCACTTCCCTTCCCTGGCCATGGCCTCCTCCATCTTCAGCCCCGTGGGGGCGGGTCCAGCACTCCCCCCGCCCCCTCTCACCAGCGGCTTTAAGGACTTGTGTCATCAGAGTGGGTCCCGCAGGAAACGCAGGACTGCGAAGTCCCTGATGCACCCGACGCGGTCTCTTCTCAGGTTCCAGGCGCGAGGGGACACGTCTTGGGGGCCTCTGCCTGCCGTGCTGGCTCGTGGGGTAACCCAGATCTGCCTCCGAGAGGGTGAACTGGGGCTCCCTCTGCGAAGCCACAGAGCTGGTGAAGACGTCTCCCATGGTGTCACGCACAGTCCCAGAGCCAGGCGCCCCAGCACCGGACGGCCGCGGGCTTGGGCTGAACCGGGGAGCTTGCGGCCTGCTCCAGCGCCCGTCCCCCACGCGGGCGGGGGCGCGCTCCAGGCCGAGCAGCCTTCCTGAGCGCGGCCGTTTCTGAGCAGAGCAGAGCTGGCACCGACGAGAAAACCTCCGGCCCAGGAGCCCAGCCCGCCCCGCGCCCGGCCCACCCTGCGCCCCGAGGAGCCGCGCCCCAGCCCGCCCTGCGCCCCGAGGAGCCGCGCCCCAGCCCGCCCTGCGCCCCGAGGAGCCGCGCCCCAGCCCGTCCCGCGCCCTGAGGAGCCGCACCGCGCCTGCCGAGTGCTTGGGAAGAGCCGCTAGTTTAGGAAACCGAGGAACTCAGCGCCCAGGCTCAAGGTCGGTGCTCACACCTGCCTTCCCCGAACCCCACCTTCTGCATGGTTAGGGGGCTCTCAACTATCAAGGAGGAGCCCCAGCTCTAAACCAGGAGATGATGTGTCCTCTGGGCGGGTCCAGGTCGTGCAGACTGGGACGTTCCGTCCACTGTGAGAAAGGACCGCGTCTCGTGTGACCCGGTGCTGTCTGCCCCCAACACGTCTCCATCCACAGTGCAGTCAGGCCTGTCCCTCGTCCATTCGCCCCCCTGTTCCCCTAAAATCCCACGCAGCTCCCTCACCGCCCCTCCCACAGGAGCCCACGTCCCCACACGGGAGCCGGAGTGACTACCTGAGAAACACAGGAATGTAAAACATGTGCTTCTGCACGAAACATCTTTCCGAAAGCTACTTGACGATACCAAGCATGTTAAAGAGATAAAATCTTCAATTTTTAGGTGTTTAATGTAAACGTATAATGTAAATTTACACGTAATGATATAAGGTGAATGTAAACATTCCGCCCTGGTGTCCAATGGCCCAAAGTATCACATTACGAATCAGGAGACGTGCCAATCGCCTCACGGTGCCTTTGCAGGCGGGTCCGTGGCCACGAACAGGGCCCTGCCCAGTCTCTGCCTCTGTCCCCCGGCCGGTGGGACAGAGTGACAGTGCGTTTTGGGATGAAAAGATCATAGTAGGAAAAGGGGAAAGTAGAAAAGCCCTGTGTTTAGGGATGAATTTTCCACGCGGGGCTTGGAAAAGGGAAGGAAGTGACTTTTCCAGAGTCCACAACTCTTTTGCCCGGTGTTTGCGTGAGCCACGGTGCAGTGCTCCCCAGGCCAGCAGGGCTCCGGCGGCCGGAAGCCCGCCCACCCCCGCGGCGCACAAACCACGGCCACAGTCCTGCCCGCGAGCAGGCACGCAGGGCGGCGAGGATGCCCACCTCCCGGTCTCCCTCTTGTTCCACACGGGCCTGGGAGGGCCGCCGGCGGGGGGCCTGGGAGGCTGCACTCCCAGGAAGCAAAGGCGGACGTCTCCCCGGGGCGGGGGCAGAGACACAGTAACGAGGAGCGTGCTCTGTGCAAAACTCAGGTCAGCTCCCACCGGGGTTTGCTCTGTGTTCTCAACAGTAACCCATGGGGTCACCGAGGCTGCGTGAAAACCTAGGCTGCGTGAAAACCCGAAGGAACACAGGGTGAAGCCAGAGACCCCCATCAAAGGGACCAGGGGAGGGTCAGGAGGGTTCAAGGTGGGGGATAAGGAAGGGTCACAAAGAGACAGAAAGGAAAGCACAGAATTCGAGTCTTCAGGCAGCAGGAGAGCAGCTAACGGCCATGCAGAAGACTCAGCGGAGGATTTGGGAAACAAATTTGAGATTCTGTCCTGAGTGCAGGTCGAAGAAGTAACGCATTTTTCAAAGAGAGAGAGAGGGAGAACATTGTGTGTATGAGGCCTTACGGAGGTTTGCGAACGTCAAGGAAAGAGACACATTCCTGCACGCGGGCCTGGGAGGTAAATTGGGGGCATGGGGAAAACAGCCCCATAAACTTTCAGTATCAATGGTGAAAACGCAAACAAATAAAGGAAGTGACAGACGTCCCCAGGCTCGGTCACTGTGGCAATGCCTCCGAAGGACAGTGTGGCGATGACCCTCAAGTTCCGAGGGCACAGGGCCAGGACTAAGAACGTTAATGCCACACACGGCAGCTCCGTGTGCCAAGGGCACCAGGACCACACTCGGAAACGAAGACTCTAGAAGGAAGACCACCCTCTTGCTCTTTCTGAACAAAGTACCTAAAATGAAGGGAACCCAGTGGGCGGGGACATAGAACGCAACACACAGGCTTCCTGATGGAAACACAGCATTAAATCTATGTAACTGCAAGTAGGATTCCAAAATAAGACAAATATCAAAATATTCCTAGAAAATAAAGTATTATAAATGATTATCTTCACTATGGTTTCCAGCTGGCTTTAAAATCCCAGATTACACACACACACACACACACACACACACACACGCACGTGTGTAAATTTTAACTTCAGATTGAGAGAGAGTGAGCACAGGTGGGGAGGGGCAGAGAGAGAGACTCACCCAGCTCCACGCTCTGAGCAGAGCCCGACACAGGCCCAACCCCACGACCCTGGGATCATCACCTGAGCCTAAATTAAGAGTCAGACCCTCAGCCGACTGAGCCAGCCAGGCGCCCCCCAGATTATATTTTTAAGTGTTTAGAAATATTTCAGAGGAAGAAGGAGGATCACTCTGATCCCACGTAGCTGTGGGTCATTTTGACACTGCTCAGCAGAGAACAGCCAGGGGAACTCAGACGGCGAAGGCAGCCGCTAAAGAAACAAAGAGGCTACGTAAATATTTTTCAAACCACAGAGGTAAAAAGAGTTAATGATTCAGAGACAGAGAAAAGTGAATGTCGAGGTGAGAGACTTTTGAAACACCAGAGGCCAGGTGGGAGGCGCAGGGGCAGACCCTGTGTGGGGGTGGGGTGGCAGCCGCACAGTCAGCTCTCGGGGCCTTGCGTGGGCCACGCCGGGTGCCTCTCTCCCTCCCCCTGCGTGCCGCTGTCTGGGAACTGCAGGAAGTAGGAAGAAAAGGCAAAACTATTGCCATTTTCATATAGTACGATTTTCCCGCCCACCTCGCTCTCAAAAAAATAAATCGCCAAGTAACATGAACCACGTGGATGGCCGGTGGAAAAAACAAACACGCAAAGATCAGTATAATTCCAATATATCAACAACAATGAAAAACAAAACAACCATACAGCATCAAAAAGACACTGAAATAAATACGAAAAATATACCTTCGCCAAGCAAATATTTGCTGAGGGAATCGATAGAAGTAAAACAAGAAACATTTAATATTCCTCGATAGACAAACCATTACGATTATTATAAAGATGTCTACTCACTCATTAAGATTATTTATTTACTGAATTGAATGAAGCGCCAATCAAAAGTCTAACCACATCATTTTGCAAACTTGGCTCAGTGACATATGGAGGGATAAGGGGTAAAGAAAATGCAGAGCGTTAAAAAGTTATGAAGGGTGTTCGTTGCTGTGCATGAAAACGCCCTCTATCAGAGCGCACTAACTCCGGAGCGCGACCACCAGAACACGAGGCGAGCGGCCCCACGACACGCACAGAGACGCAGAAGAACCGAAGTATGTCATTTCTTCAGTGCCACAGGACGACACATTAAATCAGAGCAGAAAGTCTGAGCTGCAAAGTAAATTCTGCTGGAGTAACTGTTTAACTACTAACAATAAACAACTATGCATCTAAGAATAAACTGCAGGACATTTGCACAACAAAGCCATAAAAGAACTAGAGAAAAAAACGTTGTACACATAAATACCTATTGTGAAAACAGACTTTGTAAACATGACATTAAAATAGGAACACTAAAGTGCTGACGGATTTGGTAACTTAACAGTTTCATGGCCTTTTACTGTTAAAAAATATACAAGGTCAAATGACAATTTGGGATGATTTACAACACATACAATACCCAAAAGGCTTCTGAAGACCTCAATATGTAAAGAGCACTTGTAAATCAATAGGAAAATAAAACATCTCCACAAAAGAATGAGCTATGAATACAAAGAGGCAATTCAGAAAGGCAGCCCAGCAGTCAGTCACCATATAAAAGATGCTGAGCCCCAGTCCTGGCCACAGGAATAGGACTTAGACTTCTTAATAGTCAAGACAGCAAAGTTTTTTTTTTTAAAATCACACTCCTCAAGTTGTCAAGTATAGATGGGAATCTTACCTTATTGATGGGATGTCCATGACGGGAAACTTCTGGAGGGCAGACTTCCAATCTGTCCCGGGTGCCCTGGGAATGTTGCCCTACTCCTGGATCAGCAATCCCATTCCGTGGTTTTCTCCTACGGAAAGAGCGAGAAGTAAATACTAAGGTTTGTGGAGCAAGGATATAAACTGTAATTTTCCGTATGTAACACAGGGAGCCCAACAGTTTAAAACAAATCAACTCGAAATAAACAGTTGTGCATTTGTACAGGGACCACCGCACATTTTCACGAGTCTTCCCAACAAGCACTTAACACGTGGGGAGTCTCGGTGTCTCACTAAGTGAAATATGCAGGTATAAAATTTCATACGCAATATGATCTCATCTATTTTTTAAATGCAATTTTCCTATAATCAGCGGCATTTCCCCCCATAGAATAATCAGATTCCACATAACTTTTATTTAAACGAACTATAAGCAGTCATCTCCAAATAGCGCATGCTGGGCGAGGGACCAGTCACTGCTCAGGCTGAGAACCTGAACGCGAAGAATCAGGTTGGAAGCGCCCCCTCCTCTGAGCGCGGCGTCAGGGCGTGGTGCTGGGCGCCCGGCCCCCCGTCGGTGCCTCCGTCTCCTTGAAGCAGCCGGTTACCGGGCGTTCCCTTGCTGCAGAGGGACGCCGGTGCTCAGTCTTGGCAAGGTGGCCCCGTTCCGAGGCCGCCACTCCTGGACGCAAGTGGCAGGCCGAGTTCCGGAGAGAATGCCCAGGGCACAGAGGAGACAGGGACACGGAGGGGGAGGTGTCGGACGCCAGGCCGGCGTCAGAGGCCCAGCTGGGTGCTTGCCTCTGCGCCCAGGAACCTGGGCCGCGGCTCACGATGTCGGGTCGCCGGCATGAGGCCTGCCTTTGCCTGTCCCTGAGGAGGGGACACGAAGGGACTTCCCTGCTGGGCGGTGGCTCCGAGCACCGTGTTCGCCTCACACTTGGGGAGGAAACCCACAGTGTCCACGCTGGCCAGCTTCACGACCTGAGAGCGGCCCCTCTCATGGTTCCCACCCAGTTAAAGATGTCCCACTTGGGCTTCCTCCCGTGTGGACAGTATTTCAGCCCCCGCAGCTGCCCTGGAAATAAGATGTCGCCCCGAGACGTGAGGGCCTGGAGCGCGCACTCGTCCCGGCCTGGACACACTCGTGGCGTCTGTGAGCTGTGGCTGCCGCAGACCGCGCCGTGTGCCCCCGGAACCGGAGCCCGCTCTCTTCACAGCCTACTTTCCCTCTGGCCTTAAAGAGGGGACACGTAACCTCCAACACTTCTTAGGAAGGTCGCATGTAGCCAGGGCACGTTTGGAACATGGCGGTGGCCGTGGACACTGGTGGCCCCATCTAAGTGACACAGCGCTGACGGTTCGCACGCTGGGGCCTCACCCGCTCGCGCCGAGTCCCCGTCGCGGTGCCTCCGTGAGCGCCGCCTCAGCTGCCGGGACCCGAGGTCGGGCGCGGCCAGGGCTGCGTCCTCATCATCCGTCCCCGAGGCGTTGGGCGGTGACCGCTGGCTTACAGCCCCGCCAGGCCGAGGGAAGGCCCGAAACCCACCCCGGAGGCACTCGGGGTGAGGCGTTCCCCATCTTCCTCTGACCCCCGTTCCCGGCAGAACGTGTGTCCTTTGGGGGGACGAGGATAAGAGCGGCACCTTCACTCACCTCCGTCGCTAACACCCTCCGGACGCGACACCGACCCCGCACAGCCCTGCTCGGCGCAGCCGCCATCGGAGCGCCCCCCGCAGGGCTGTCACTGCACAGAC
The DNA here is from genome assembly GCA_004023785.1 of Mungos mungo. Lineage (NCBI taxonomy): Eukaryota > Metazoa > Chordata > Mammalia > Carnivora > Herpestidae > Mungos > Mungos mungo. The sequence goes on along the minus strand of PISW01012931.1, from coordinate 487 downwards.
CCCGGGGGAGGCTGCTCTGGGCCCCTCCCACCCTCCAGGAGCCTCCCTTCCAGGGGGGCTGTCTGTCGGTCCCTAAGGCTTGCTCTGAAGCCACACGGGGCCTGGGACTTGGCTCCCACCCCCCACTTCCGGACTCCAGGTCAGCGAGGCCTGCTGGGGCTCGCCCCCCCCCCACTCTCGAGAGGGTCTCTTCCAGTCAGCACTGACAGGTGGGCTCCCGGCCGCAGGCAGAAAGTAACGTGTCACCCCATGGATCTCGCTCGGTCGTAAGCCCATTGGATTTTCCCTGGAAGGAGCCGTCCACTTGTGACCGAGTGGGGCTGAAGGAGGCTGAGGGCTTGGGGCGCAGGCATCTGCTCGGGGGAGTCCAGCGGGGACAGGCTGTGGGCCAGGGCAATGGCAGACAGCGCCGGGCTCGGGGGAGTCCAGCGGGGACAGGCTGTGGGCCAGGGCAATGGCAGACAGTGCCGGGCTCGGGGGAGTCCAG
>PISW01012930.1:0-29228 GCA_004023785.1 Mungos mungo | reverse complement strand
GCTCAGGGTCACCGGGTCTCCACACGAGCCTTTGCTTTGCTCTGACTCCTTGGCTGAGTCCCCTCTGCTCTCGAGGCCGTCCTGCCCTTCATTCTCCACTTGAGAATTCTGGGGATTGCTCAGGGCTGCCGGTTTACTTCCTTAGTGGTTCTGGGATCACTAACTGTCCTTCCTGGTGCAGGCCCTGGTTACCCTTCTATGCCACTGTAAAAGTGACTTGAGAGGCCCCCTCTAAGTCCCAGAACTAGAGGTCACCATCATACATGCAGCCGTTGGTGCTTCTCCTAAAATATGAATGTCGACAGCTTCCTCATCTTCAGGGCCCTCCCATGCCTGGAGTCACCTCCGAGCTTTGTCCCCAAAACCAGACTTGCCCCATTTTTCTCTGCCCATTCCTGCGTGGCCCCTGTGACGTAGCTGGACACACAGCCCGCAGTCCTGTGACCTGCCTTCCTGGAAGCTGCTTCCTTTACTTGAGACTCTCCCCCTTCTCCTGTCTCTGTGCTTTGTCAATCTCCTCCTGTTTTTTTTTTTTTTTTAATTTTTAAGGTTTATTTATTTTGAAGAGAGAGAGAGAGACAGAACGTGGGCAGGGGAGGGGCAGAGAGAGAGGAAGACACAGAATCTGAAGCAGGCTCCAGGCTCTGAGCTGTCAGCACGGAGCCTGATGTGGGGCTCGACCCCATGCATGAGATCATGACCTGAGCTGAAGTTGGACGCTTAACTGAGTGACCCGCCCAGGCGCCACGATCTCCTCCTTTTTAATGAATTAATGCAACAATCTGTGCGTCCTACCCTCCGCCCTGCTCCCACACAAGACTGTACCTTTCCCCCAGGACGGTCCCTCTGGTCCTACATGTAGTTTGCTCGGACGTCTAAGCGTTGCACCTTGCTTTGACGTCTGGAATTCTCGCCCGAGGATACTTGCAGGGACCACACCGCCTGCTCCAGTAAGACCCTTCCCCGCCTCTCCACCACGCTACGGGAAGGCGTCCCGCCATGCTCACCCCTACAATTTTTCCCAGTTTGCATCTGTGATGCCCACATGTTCCACAGCCCCTGTCTGTAGTTTTACATGAGAAAGATTGACAGATTGAGATGCGTTTAACTGTGCTGCACTTTGATTTTTCTTAACTTAAGTAGGTCTCTAAATGAGAATGAATGCCTTGTTATGCCCCAATCAAAATGACAAAAGCCTTAAAAACCCCTTGCTTAAAAAGGGTATATCCTTATTTTTACATTTTACAAGACATGGAAAAACACCTAAAAAGACAAAAATAATTACCCATAATTCACCAGTCAAAGACAACTATTTCTAGTATTGCTCTTTCACTGATTCATGATCCTTTTAGTGCTCACAGAGTTATCATTGGGTCTAAAGATTTGTGTTTTCTGCACTTTTCCATACGTACTCCATATACATTTTCTCTGCAACTATAAACTTGTTATAAATAGTATTCTAACATTTCTGCACATTATTCCATAAATAGAAGCATCAAAATATACTTAATCATCCCAAACATTTGGAACGGTGGGCTGTTTCCAGTATTTTATTAATATATATAATGATGCAACAATGCAGGTTTTTTTTTCATATATATTATTTGTTCCTTAGGATAGATTCATGTTACTATAATTACCAAGCTAAGGGCTTTTCATTGCTTTAGGTTTCTTTATATAGCATACCAAATTTTTAAAAACAATCTTTTAAGTGGTGGAAACTCAGACAGCTGTGAACTATAAGACCAACTCCACTTTCCTTTTGCAAGAACAATGAGTTGGTGGATTTGTATTTATGTGGGTGAAATGATTAATCCTAACTGCTGGTTTACTCACACAAGAGAAAGAACTAAAGGAGGGTGCTGATACTGTAGTCCTGCCTCCTGCACTCGGAAATAGTGAGGCCGAAGGCGTTTCGTCTCCAAGATTCTACCATAAATGTCAATATCATTACAAATACCCTCTGCATCTTTTCTTACTTCCTGTTTCCCAGCCTACGTTAATCTTCATTTTTCAAGCTCTTTCGACACTGCAGAGCGAGATGAATAAAAATAGTTTGGAACGTACTCTATGAATATAATTTATACAGTTGGTGTTTTTGTAAAGAGGTATCTATGACCAGCATGACTCTGTTTTTACAGAAAAGATTTTGCTTCTTAGCTCTGCTAATTTCTGGACAGAGCCTGCATGGAGAGAGTGCAGGTTTTCTGAGAAGCACTCTGCTCTATGCAGCTGAGTGCAGATCAGATAATGGCTTTTACCATCAAGGCCACCGTATATCATAAGCCAGCGTAATTAGCTAAGGTTCTCTGTCGTTCTGAAGAGCCATCTATTTTATTTTCTTTACATTAGCTAAATATAGTTCTAGCAGACCTGAATCTGAATCACTCCTAACTAGATGCCCTAAGGCAAACTGGCCTGACTTATAATCAATAGAAAATAAAGAGTAAAAGCTATAGATGTCATAAAAAGACCACATTTCTATAAATTACTTTGGAAAAAAAAAGTCAAAGTGTATGTTAGTTCAATTTTGGATAATGCACAGCAAAAGCTTGTTAAGAATAGCCAAACATGATTTAATCCCCACTTGATTTATACGGTTAATGGTGGGTTTGCTTTTGTGGAGTAATTTATGGGTAGTTTTAAGAATTTCTTTCATTGCATAAAAAATAAAATTAGAATGGTAAGTAGAAACTCTAAAGAAATATTTGAACATTTTTTAATCTTTGAATGAGGCTTTTAATAAAAAATTCCTTGTGTTGAAGTCATGAAATAAACACCTTATTTGAATATTCTGTATATAATATTATAGTTTTTGGTCATACGGTTATAACTTTCTGTTTCTCAACATCAATTATCAAAAAAAAAAAAAACAACCAAAAACCTGGGCATCATTTACATGTTGAAAACACCTGAAAAACATTATTTCCAGTGCCTTAAAATGTATTGAGATTAGGGGCGAAGGAGCATACAATTTTTTTAAGCAAGAGATTGTGAGTTTCCACTTTTCCTGAAGAGCATGTGTACATGAAAAGAAGAAGGAATTCCTTCTTCCTCGCCATTAATTGTCAGCCTTAATGCCATCAGCCAGCTCATCATTCTTCTCCTGCTGTTGTAAACATCAAGGTCATTTGGAGGTTCCGCCAAAATGAAGATCATTATCTACAGAGCGGTATTAAAGCAGAGAGGCTGAGCCCCGAGGCTGCCAAGAGTTCTGAGAAATGAGGCACTCAGTTAAGCTGTTTTTCTCGAGATAAAGGCAGATTCTGCTTAAGAAACATTTTTCCAGGGTCGCATGAATGGACCGTAATGACTACTGAGACGTCCCTCTCCTGTGAGTCATGTCCACGGCGCTCTGTGACAGCCCTCTGGGAAGGAACGATGGTAAAGGAGGTGTCACTTGGGTCCTCCAGCCAACGGATGCCAGGAAGCCAATCTCCAGGCTTCAGGGGTCCACAGACCTGCTCTCCCGGAAAACTGGGCACGTGCACTTAAATAATAACCGTCCAAAGGCTCTGGAAATGGCCCTAAGGACAGCGAGCAAACGAGGCAGTATCTATTCAACAAAATCCAGGAGAATTTGATAAGACAGTAGGAGTCTGTGGAGTTTGAACGCAGATGGCTCCATCCCTCCTTGTGGCTGCTGGGCAGCGCTCCCTGCCCGACCCCCACCCCCACTCAGCTCCTGCTGGAAAGAACTTGCTTCTTTGGGGATGAGCCCTGGGCAAGCGCAGTCCTCATGGGGCAGTGGCTCTGCCTTGGGTGGGGCAGGCTGAGGATACACTGGAGAGCCTGCCCTGCGCTTCTGAGGTGGGGGTCCATGGTGGGAGAGGAGTCTAGAAGGACGCAGCCACCACCCCCTCCGGTCCTGCAGACTCAGCTCTTGAAGTGGAGTGTCACCAGAGAGGACTCAGTTGCCCTCCTGGCAGAATGACCGGTGCGTTGGATCCAGCACGTTCTGGATGAGAAGTAAAAAGTCAGGAAAGTCAAGAGCCCTGTGAGCCCAAGATGGCATCTGGTCAGGGAGATTAAGGGCAAGATCTTTAGAATCCTCCAGACAGGCTGGACCTCGCTCTCTCCCTCGCTAGATCTGAGTTCCTGGGCAAGTGGCTTATCTCCTGTGAGCCTGGTGAAAAGAGATCGGACTTACCCGGATGGGGAACCAGGAACATTAACTTAGAGCCTCTCTTTAGAGAGTGTTTGTCACAGTTCAGTCAGGAGACGCATCACACCAGTTATCGTAACAGGAGGAAATTCATCTAAACAGTGAGTCTAAGCAGGTGTCCATAAAGAGTTGTCAATAAGGTCACTGAGAAGAGTGCTAAAGCATGAAGGAAGAAAGTGTGAGGGGCTGGAGGACTGGAAGCCTGGAGGACCAGGACCTGAGGCCCAGGACTGGAGGACCTGGGGACCAGGACCTGAGGCCCAGGACTGGAGGACCTGGGGACCAGGACCTGAGGCCCAGGACTGCAGGGACCGGGGAAGGTTTGGATGATTACAGCTGGAAGCCTGAAGGAGCCGCCTGGGCCTGGAAAGCCCCCTGTGAGAGAGGCCCACAGGCTGCAGACAAGAGCAGCTTCAGTGCTCAGAGCCACTGCAGGGTGGTATCCCGGGGCCGGAAGCAGACGGAAAGTTCTGGAAAACAGGGCCTCACTTCCCTCAGCCTGGCGCCTCCCTGCCTCATCTTTTGGTAAAAGTTGATTGAGGCCCAGGCCCCAAAGCAGGAACATGGTCTTCAGAGTCCAGGGTCGGCAACGCGAAGTCTTGGTGAGAAGCCATCTTGGAGCAGGGAGACGACAGCTTGAATCCCGGTCACAAGCTCTGGAAGAAGCACAGTCAGCAGATCTCAGTTCCAGTCACACGTACCTTCTTGCCCTGTGGGCCTTTGGGGCCTGGAACACCCCCGGAGTCCCCGTCCACAAAGAAAGGGCATCAGATGTGGGGTCTAATTCCTGGGCCGTGCTCTCCTTCCGGACTTGTCAAATCACCAGCGCCCTTTTAAATCATTTCACACCAGCAAGGAGGCACCTAATCTGGGCCCGGGCACTGCGGCCGCATTCTCTGGAGAGCTAAACCTTTCCTGGGAGGGGATATTCCTAAACCTTGTGTTTGGAACAGATGCTACACAATTTTCTAAAAACAAAGCAAACAAACCACATCGTGTTCATACCACTTGTGCTGGTTTTCGGATTCAGGAAATACGGTTGATTGTTGCCACACTTTCTCAGGAGGGTCCCGGTGTGTTCACCACACTGAAGACTGCGGGATCTAAACCCGGATTCACGCCCGGGTCCCTCGTAGCAGACGTGGCGGGACGGCGCTCAGATGTCCCCTCCAGGAGGAGCTGCAGGAGGGAAGCCGGCTGACGCCCCAGCAGCCGCTCCACGGGATCCCCGGAAGCATTTGAGTTGAGGTCCTGCTCTTTCCAGGAAGCTCCCAGTGACCACGCAAGACACCAGTGCTAGAGCCTGACTCGCTGACCTGCGTCTCCTGTTCTGGAGCCTTCTACCCTCTGCACTGCCGGGCGAGGCTCTTCCAGACCAGCCCTCCTTCCTTCACCCCTCCTTTCCCGAGGCCACACCTTCCTGTGCTCTGAACTCCTGCTCCTCTCTGACTACCCTCCATGACCATGACCCTCAGTAATTTTTCCCTCTAGCATCATCTGGACAACTGTTTCTTTTTCTCTTTTGATGGACACAAGTTCAACCTGCTTTCTTTTTTTTTAAACAGAGTCAATGCATTTTTGTGAAATGTACAGTCCAACGGACTTTTATTCACTGATATGCACCCCCATCACCACTATCAATTCTAGAACATCCTCACCCCCCTCCTCTCCTCTCCATTCCAGCTTTACAGCGACCACTAATCTTTCTGTCTAGAGATTTCAGGATTCTAGACATTTCATATCACAAGTAGTCTTTTGTGACTGGCTTCTTCGTTTAGCATAAGGTTTGTAGGCTTTATTCATGTGGTAGTGGGCGTCCGTACCACATTTCTTTCTATGGCCGAATAAAATCTCATCATGTGGCTAAATCATGTTTCATTTATCTGTTTACCTGTTGATGGACATTTAGGTTGTTTCCATTTTTTTACTATTATGAGTAATAGTATATTTCTATTGAATGTTTCTATAAACATTCATATACAAGCTTTTGTGTGGATATAAGTTCTCATTTCTCTTGGGTATCTACCTAGATGTGGAATTCTGGGGTAACGTGGGAATTCCGTACCTAATCACTGTTGGAACTGACAGACTGTTTTCCAAAGTGGCAGCCCGATTGTGCATTTCCACCAGCTTCCCCAGATCCTCACCAACGCCCGTTGTCTGACCTTCTGGGTCTAGTCATTCTAATGGGTGAGAAGTGGAATCTCATTGTTTGGACTTGCACTTCCCAGTGACCGTTAATGCCAAGTATCTTTTCTTGTGGGTGTTGGCCATCTGCAGATTTTCTTCAGGGATTGTGTCTCTGTGGATGGCTTCCTCTCCAGAGACAGCACTTAATAGGCTGATGCCAGGAGGGGTCCGCTCAGCTTCCTTCTCCCCAGGCCTCCGTGAAACTCCCCAGGCCTACTGGCTGGCACTTGAGGCTGATCACTATCCTACCCATGGATCTCTACAATTTCACTGGTTTTGAAAGTGTCCTTGGGCTTGACTTTCTGAGGGTTTGCTGCTAATGAAGTCAGTTCCTTTGGGATGACATCAAGAGATATCTTTGATTAGTTGATTTTATTTGATTTTCTTTATTTTGAGAGTGAAAGAGTGCAAGAGGGGAGGACAGAGAGAGAATCCCATGCAGGCTCCGCATTGTCAGCTCAGAGCCTGGTGTGGGGCTCGATCCCACGAACCATGGGATCACGACCTGAGCAGAAATGAAGAGTCAGGTGCTTAATCCACTGAGCCACTCAGGCTCCCCAGGAGGTATCTTTTATAATGCCCATGTCTCCTCCTAGGCATCTCCTGAGCTGGGGTGGGGACCACAGCTAGCTTCTCTCTGAGTGATACCACACTTGGGTAGCTGAGCAGCCCACGGGGCCTGGCTGGGGCCAGGCACCTGAGCTTGTCTCTCCTGGTGGCAGGGCTGGGACACCAGGAACCCAGGGGCTGCAGCCTGCTGTAGCCGAGGTCCATCGGGTGTTCAGGAGTGGGTGCTGGACTTGCCCAGGACTCAGCCTGCTCACCCGGGGCAGGGGGAAATGCTGATGTCTTGCTCTTCCAGGGAACCATGCCTTCCTGCAGGGAGCCAGGGAGTATGTCCGGGCCACAGGGACTCTGTGCTTTTGGCTACAATGTCTGGCCTGTTTCTTTTCTTTTTTTTTTCCTTTTTTTTTTTTCTGGTAGAACAGCAGGAAGAATGGTTAACAGGAATTCCTATTGACCTGACAACTCCCCAGAACCCAAGACTAAACTGGCATATTTATTTATTTACTTAATACATTTTTTTTTTTTTGCTTTTTATTCATTTTTGAGAGACAGAGAGAGAGAGTGCGAGCAGGGGAGGGTCAGAGAGAGGGGAGACACAGAATCTGAGGCAGCTCCAGGCTCTGAGCTGTCAGCACAGAGCCTGACATGGAGCTCGAACCCACAAACCGTGAGATCATGACCTGAGCCAAAGCTGGACGCTTAACCGACTGAGCCACCCAGGTGCCCCTAAACTGGCATATTTTCTAGCACAACAAAAGAGAGTAAGTCATTACATGTTTTTTATGAAGCTACTTGAGTTTAAGGCTAGTCCTGTCTTGAGTTGGCTACATGCCTCCCTGAGCTGGGACGGCGAGGAAAGGGCTGTCTCGGCCTAAATGTCACGGACTCTCTCCTTTGTTGCTGAATTTTTGCAGAATGTCCTCGAACAGACGTTTCTTCATGTGCTGCGTGTACGTAGTGTCCCTTCCTGAAGACTTGCATGATTTTTGAGGTCTCCGCTGGTTTCTCTGGGCGCCAGTTAGCTGAGCTCCCGACTCCGTCCTGCAGGTAGAACTCTTTATATTGACAAATGTGTTATTTGCACACAAAGCGAGTTTGTAAGCCAAACAGCAGGGAGACATTGGAAGACATGATACCTGCCCCTCTGGACTATAATTACCAGTGGACGTGCATCGTGGAGGTAAGTGACTCCCACCATACCCAACTCCTGGGACCTGCCCCAGGATGGCTCAAGAGGTAAGAGAGAGCTGAGAAGGGGGGTTGTTCTCTGAACACCAGCCCAAGACACGGAGAGAAAGAGCTCCCTGGGAAAACCTCACCTGCACAGCTACAAGTGACATAGACGTCTAGTTTGCCTGAGGCATCCCCCATGGTGGGGACAGCCACCAGCCTGGAGACATGGCCCCTGCCCTCCAGGAACTTGCGAATTCCTTGAGGAGACAAGATGCTGACTCTCCAAATACTCAAGCTGTGAGGTCACTGAAGGATCAGCTAGTCCAACTTCCATTGTACCAATGAGAAGACCAAGGCCCAGGGATGAGCTTTTCTAAAACTGCTTTGGTGGAAGCAAGAGCTAATCTAGAAAGTACGCCTCTCATGTGACCCCGTGCTCTTTCCACAATTAACGTGTGAAATTGGCCATGCTCAGCACCTATGATGAGTGGTGACTGAGGATGCAGAAGCGGGGTTGTCACCATGGAGGTGCCATCAGGCAGGGCGGGAGGGGTCCCGGGGGAGCTTCACTCGAGGTGTGGGCCAGCGCTTCCCAGCCCAGCTGCACAACAGAAGCATCCGAGGCTCAGCCCAGGCGGCAGTGTGTGATGTGCCCTGGGTTGAGAGGCACTCAGGCGAAAGGAGTGATGAGCAAGGTTCACAGGAAGGTGTTTCAAATAGGAAAGAACGGTTACCTGCTGCAATAAGGGGAGAGGTAAGTGTTATGTCGAAAACAATGAATCCAAACCAGTTGTGTGCCTACATGGATTGATGTCACAGTGATGGAAAGCCACCAATGTTTGGGGAAGTTCTGTGTTCACAGGTCAGGAGGGGAAGGTACGGTCCCTCTCTCCGTGGAGCATGTGCCCACGTCCCCCACACCTCCTGCAGTGACAGCCATGTGGCTTGGGTCCCCTGCTGGAGGATGTTCTTGGAAAGATAACATCTGCTCCCAGGCTCTAACATCAGTCTTGCCCATTATGGGATGAGGGCAATGAGAGTAATAGGATGAGAACCAGGATGCGTGGGGGACCTACCCTGTGTGTGTGCTTCTCGAAAATCATTTCATTGTGTTTAATATGTTGGTGGTACATAAGGGGGTAGTAGGTACGGTACTCAGCCATTGGTCAACCTGACTACTGATCCCCGGGATGTGATATGCCGAGGCCCTAAGTCTGGGACATCGTCTCCCAAGGAAGTCTTCCTTCATTTGCTAGAGCATCTCTTTCTCCACTCTTTCAGAATATCCTGTACTTCAGCCTGATGCAGTTCATGCATATTTTTCTACTAAACTGGGACCAGGCCTTTTGGTATTTCCCTTACTTGTCCCATATGGATAGCCCTTGAATATATGCTATCCCTGCTTTTTAGACGGGAATGCCGGAGCTCGAGGAAACAGCTTGGCCAGGGTGCAAGGTAATTAGTAGCAGAGCTGGGCTAGATCCCTTGTTTCCCAACTACAGATGCATGGCCTACAAACTCGGTCCCCTGTCACGTGTGCTGGTCTTCAGCCTGGTTAGGACACACTCGTCACACCTATCCTGCTTTTTCTTAGAGCCTGGCATCGCTGGCAGCGAGGAGATACCAAATAAGCATTTGCACGTGGAGCAAATAAGACCTCTGGATCCTTGCTGACTCCTGCAGAGCGATGAAGACGGTGAGAGAGGCCTGCCTCAGTCAGAGACACGGGCCGTAGGAGGAAACTCTCCCTGTTCACACCATGTCTCGACCTAGGAAGGCTCGGGCCACCTGCACCACGGCAGCGTCAGGACCACAACAGTGACTTACGCTGGAGTAGATTCTAGTGCTTTTTCTTCTGCATCTGGACCCGTGCCAGCTGACCCTGAAGGTGGCATGGACCTCGGAATGAGAAGACAGGCTCCAACTGCTTTCTCTCCCGGCTTGTTGTGGAACAAATTCATGCATCAGAAATGGTGGGAGTTTTCGACACACACTGCATATGATCGTCAGTAGGGGAGATTTTGCTGATACCTGGGCTCTGCTTTAAGCCAATGAAGACAGAGTCCAGTGGGCAAGAACGAGCTCTACATAGAGTTCAAAGGTTACCTCGTGATTCGACTGGGAGCCACTGAATTCGGGGGCTGGACAAGAGGGAGGAACCGCAATCTTGTTACATTAGAATATTAAAAAATATGGATAGATTCTCAGGTCACCCCAAAGTGTTCTAGTGCAGAATTTTTTGAGGGGTCTTGAGTGGGAGGCAGGAAAAGTTCTGAGTTTATAAAAGCCTCTCGGGGATTCAGATGAGTCATTCTAGCCCTCACGTGTAGACCAGCACCCAGAACACCTGGTCCAGAATGCGCACACAGGCCACAGGCCAGGGTCTGGAAAAAACATTCAGCTTCCAGCACTGTCCAGACCTAGCTTATCTGACTGTCACGGTTCAAAACCTCCCTCAGCCCAGCTCTCTTCCTACTGGTTTCTGCAGTTCTCCGGACAGTTTGCAACCTTGGAGGCCCAGAGAGGTCTGCCCTCCAAGGGGCCAGCATGGCGCTGACAGAGGCACCTTTCTTCCATCTCTACATTGACAGAAAGCCCTTGCTTCTTCTGGGTTTAATTTCAATTTGCTTTGTAAGATCAGTACTCTCCGGGTGCCCGTCATGTCAGCCCGGTGAAAGAAGATTTGAAAAAGATGAAGTTATTCAGCACTGGGCCTTTGTGAACTGCAATATGAGGTGAGTGGGGCTCATTTTAATAATCCCTGACTCTAGGGCATAAAGGCAGACGGGCTGGCCACCCTCTTCAACAAAATGAACGCTTTAACCAAACAGGAAGGAAAGCCTTCCCTCTATGTGACTTCGCATCACCATCGACCACAAAGGCGCAGGGACAGAAATGCATGGGCTCGTCACCAGATTGCTCGTGAGAGCACTTGCAGCCCGTCTCCGGGGCCTTCTATTTCATCTCAGGTAATGATGGGTGAGTCACGTGACAGACCCCGGCCGTTGTCCTCTTTTCTGGAAGGTGCTGTTGTTCTCATCCTGAGAAAATGTATTACATGTGTGAGAAAGGTTCATCATGCTCACAGACGAGTTTACAGGTACAGATGTATTTTACGGATGTGCATAAAAATATTCAATGCACTCACACACCAATAGACACCTCAAAATGATGAATTGATCATTGTTTGCTAATCATTATATACTGGGCAGTGACCGACCATCAAAGAGTTCTGGCTGAGAGTAAAATAAACCCACGCACGTTTTTATTTTTCTCTTATTCTCCCTCAGTGTCTCCTAACGGAAGATTCCAAAATCACTGAGGGCTGACATCATCATTATCGCTGGAGGCACTCACCAAAACCAGTGTCACCCCAGATGCTCATGACAGACACTGGACTCCAAGAATAATCACATCACTTCAGACCTCTGGTTATTTCACAAGGTCTGATTTAAATGCTGATGATGCGTGTGTGTCGGCTTTTAAAGAAAAGTCTTTACGGGAAACTCAGTGGGTTTCCAGCAGGCCTCTGCTTTAGACAGTAAACCCCATCATCAGTCAGCCAGAGAACTTCTCTTGTTCAATAATGAAAAAATTAAATATAACTATTTTTACAAGGTAGATCTTGCAGGGATGAGAGCTGGTGTCATTTAATCCGTATCTACGGCGGGATGCCCACTGGACATTTTGTTGTTGTTGTTGTTGCTTTTGCGCTGGCTTCTGGGGATTAATCTGGTGATGGGTTGTTGTGGACTACAACCCAAAGAGTGAGTCCATTTCGGGGAGCAGATCTACCGGCTGCTCATTTTTGTCAGCGCTTTGCCTTCATTCTTGGAAAGATGACTAGAATTTTGGATCTACACTTGAAGCCTTGGCCATTCCCCTGCCATGAGCAGAGATCAGCATCCTCCACCTCCAATATCACATACATTCTTCTTATGGCTTCTTCCCTGATGTGTCTCTAAAGTAGGGAAAACTGCTTGGTCAACAGGAGGTGCCAAATAAATATTTTTGATAGTTAAATAGTGCTCTTGAATCCTAGGTCCTCTTCTGGCCAAATCCTGATTGAGATGTGGTTCCAATGGAATTTTTGTCTTGGACTCCTTACTGTTTCCTCAGATGTGATACTTCTTAAGCTAAAACGTATTTTCTTCCTTATGTTACTTTCTTTATCTAAAGTATTTAGTCTTTAGTATTTATGTCCACATTCTTTATGCCATAGCGCCCTACCTCTTATAATCATAACATACCTGTTTTATATCTCCGTAATTTAAGAGACAAGAACTCTGAGAGAAAAGGCTGGTTCTTTCTCTTATGGACACTAACAGAGGCTAACACAGTGTCTGGTAATCTGTGTTCAGCAGGTGTTTTCAGGATGCCTCTTCTTTTTCTTGCCCTCCTTTCAGCTTAGCGTCTCTCCTCCTCTTCTTTCTCTTATTTCTCATATTGATACACACTTTCCCCAAGCATATATGCCTAAAAAATTGTTGATCCAACCCTTAATATGAGTGAAGCAATTCTTTCCCATTGCTCAGGGCACTTTCCTAAATTAGACTCTTATCTAGGATCAGATTATTGCAATTACCTCTGAAACTCTACCCTTCCTCTCTCTCCCTTTCAGTCTGTCCTCCCATCATTTATCAAACCGCTGTCACGCTTCTCTCCCTAAATGCCATCGTGATGACCCACTTGTAAACCTCCACCCCTCCAACAGCAGCCCCACTGAGCCCATCAGGGGAGCTCAGGGCTTCCCTGGAGGTCATGGCTCTCCAAAGGACATTTCCTTTGTCCTCCCCAGACCCAAGTTGGTCTGACCCTTCTTGATCGGGCTGACCTGTCCTCCTCATTTTCCCTGGCATCTCACAAACTCCCACTTTGGATTCTGAATATTATATAAGACTTTCACCTACCCGCTTAAATTCAGGCACGTGGGATCAGACATGAACCCTGGTTTTGTACAGCGATATTCTCAGGCTCTGTTCCTCTGCCCCACCGTCCCCGTGACCCATGGCCCGGTGACCCATGTGTGGTCCATGTTCCCATTCCCACTCCTAAGCATGTACTCCTTCACAGTGTCCACCCCTCCAGGGTTCTTATTGCCATTTTGTTTCTCATGACAGTGTCCTAAAGGCAGCAGAGAGGACATCCTTGCCTCCACTTGGTGGACAGGAGGTACACTACACCAGTGAGTGTAGGCCACCGACCAAAGCACAGAGAGGGTGCGAGTGGAATTCCCGTCCATTTCTCCTCCCACCGCACCACGCAGCCTTCTGCCCTCATTCTGCTTGTTTTCAGATCTCCTTTTCTGGGTCTTGGTGAACAGACTCAAGTCCTAGAGACCCTACGTCTCCAGTCTAGTCCCTCTTCTGAAATCACTGGGGCAAGTCTGGGTCTGGTGACGACTACTCACATGGACGTTCGTGGCAGAAATAGAGTGATCTCGGGGCACCTGGGGGGCTCAGTCAGTGAAGAGACCAACTCTTGGTCACGATCTCATGGTTTGTGAGTTCAATCCTGCACTGAGCTCTGCACTGACAGTTCAGAGCCTGCCTGGGACTCTCTCTCTCCCTCTCCCTCTGCCCCGTTCCCTCTCTCTCTAATTAAGTAAGTAAGTAAGTAAGTAAGTAAATAAACAGAAAAGAATTATCTTTCACTTCAACAGATTGTCTTCCAAATGCAAAAAAAAAAAATCCTCAAATAATTTTAAAATAATGATTTTGGTGATTGATGTGATTGTTAAGAGCTGAAACTTATCAACTGTCTAATGTCTACCTCAAATAAATGGTGTATGATTGGGGGAAGTTCTGCTAAACTTGCTTAGCATCGATTGTTCATTAAAATAAGAACTAATAGAATTAAGCTGTGTCAGGCTTTCATCATGTACTATCTTTTTGGATTCTCACAAATTTGTGAGGCAAGCATTATTTCATTTCCATTCAGCGATGAAGAAATAGAAGCAGATTTCGAAGAGGCCCAGGACCACACATACAATGTCTGCGCTGAATTCAGGCATCAGATTCATGAGCACTCATTTTCTTCCTTATGCTACTTTCTTTATCTAAAGTACACTCAACCTCTTAATCCATATATATACACACATACATATATTTAAACACACACACATATGTGTGTATTATATATATTATATACATATTTCTAAGTATTCTTAAACACTTTATTAAACTTTACTGTACTAAACTATTCCTGTAGTCCAAGAGTTCTTTAAAATGAGATACCATTTGTAAAAATGTAGCCTATAACTGCTCACTGGAATGAACTAGATCATCTATATACTTCTGCCTTAAAGAACACAGACGGATTAGCTTAAGTGAAGAGTTCGCGTTAAGTAATGTGTCTGTGTGACAATATTGTTTAGATAGACTCCCTCCTAAGAACATTTGGAACTCACATGTCTCGCTAAAGATTGCAACATCCTTCTCTCAAACACAGTTACTTATGCCTGAGAAATGAGAAGTAGTTTCATGAGAACAGACCAGCAAAATGAAATGACCTACAAGCTGTTAATCTAATAAATGTTTCACATGGAACAACTCCCTTAATCCTTTCAAAAAGTCTTTAAAGTTCATATAACGTTCCCTTCTTACAGGTGAAGAAACCAAGGTACAGAGAAGTTAAGCACCTGTTCCCAGTCCAGCAGGTGGATGAGCCCGAGTTATAACTTAAGGGACTGAGCTCCAAGCCTAACATTCCCCCACACAATGGAAAGAATTGTCCATTTGGCCCTAGCTTGTAGATGTAACCTCAAGGTGTGGAAGACTCAACAGACAGAGCGGCGATGCATTCATAAATCAATACTTAGAGAAAGTTCACCGCTACACCAGTCACTCACCAGAACCCCCTCCTCATGGCTTCACAGACAGGACCAAGAAGATGGTGACGGTCATGGGGTTCCAGCCCAGATCTCATTCCGAACATCTCAGTTCATTTTCACCTTTTCCTGACTTCCTCTTTATTCCTGCATCTAAGTGGTGCTTAACCTTTTGCTTATTTCTGCCCAAATTCTCCATCCGAGCACTGCACTGACTCCTCAGATCAGGTCCCCCGTTTGCCATTTGTGATTTTTGCTTGGCTCTCCCTGATGCAGGATTGCTTGTGCTCTGGCTTTGAGGCTCCTAAATTCCCAGGAGAAACCCTTGTCCTGGCTGGATTTCTCTGTCTGGGACTTTGGACAAGTGGACATCTTCAACAGGCTCAAATAATTTGAAATACTAATCAAATATGTGTGTGGAGGAGATAACCCCTATGCATTTATACTGTTTGTGGCTCTGGGTCTTTTTAAGATGCCATTTAGACACTGGGTTTCAAGATGTAGCCCCCAGTGCTGGCTCTGGGCAAGGGCTTCCCAAGTCCAATGCATGGAAGAAACCGGGAAAAAAATATCAGACTAACACCTGGTTTAAGAAAGTGCATTTTACCTGAGACAGAGTTTTGTAACAGCTGAGCATGCTGTGACTCACCTAAGTCTGTCACTTTGAAAAAGGAACTAAGGATTGATTTTTTAACTGGTGTCTGCATCTTCTTGAAAGTTAGATTTATCTTACTTTCCATTTGAGAAAGATGTGCCTTTCCGTGCCCACCTTCTATCTAAGCAGCCTTGGGCTGAGGTTTAAGTCAGAGTGAAATACGATCAGCACCGTGAAAGCACCACACCATCTCTGGCACCAGGATCCTTTCCTTTCTGAGCACGCTGAAGCAAGGGAGTGTGAAGTCATACAAAAATGGAAGTCTAGAAAGGAGAACTTCAGATTTTCCAAACTGGTAGAGAGGTGTCTATGCATTTGCCTCACGTCATGATCCTCTTAGGATTTCTTGATTGGAGGGAATAGAGAGAGAGCATGCATCCCTACTTCCTGGGGCCAGTGACTGTGGCCTCCTGTCCCTCATTAAGAAGCAGCCTTTCCCAGAGGTCTTCAATGACGCTTCTGTTCATTGGAATAGCGGGTGGAAAATGTTGAATCAAATGGGTCATTAATGTGTCTTCAGAGTTTCAACAGAAGAGATTTGATAGCTAAGTGGGTAGACATGATTTTGCATGTTAACATGATTTAAGCCGCTTGCTAATATAACAGGATGCATGCGAGTCAGGACACCGATAGCTACAGAGGATTTCTGGAACGTACGTAATGCTGTGATCTCAAGGGCATGCAGGTCCTAGGAAATAATAGTGGAAACCTAATGTGCTCTATTAAATTTTACAAAAATGTTTAAGTTTTTCTATGACCTATCCTGTCAGTTAATATGTTGTCATTGATTCGTTTGCATTTTAGTTGATTTGAATTAAATTGTGTGTGTCCTGTTGAATATAAACCTTTCGTTCACTGAAATATACCTGTATAGTTAGAAAATAACGTTATATGTTATATCTGTGTGTGTGTATATATATACATATATATATATATACACATACACAATCATATATAGAGGCAGCCATAGTAAAAAGGGTCAATGACAATTTGACTTAGCATCATAAAACGTGCATGTAAATTCTAGATCTGCCTTCTGCCTCCTATGTTTACTCTCTGCTATTCATGTGTTCAGTGCACTTACCTATTAAATAAAATTAACAATGAGCACCTCTTCCTTCTACTTTTGAGGCTGGACCACTTATCCAGCCTCACCATCAGCTTGTTAGCTTGTCTCTCATAAATAAAAGAATATCTACTGAAAAATTTCTAAAAGGAAGACAAAACTGAAACTAGAAAGGGGATATCTCTCAATTGATATCACTCAACTTTGTGTTTTACCTAACATTTATTAAATGCTTAGTACCATGTACTTTTTTATTATTTATTTTTGAGAGAGAGAGAATGAGCAGGAAAGGGGAAGAGGATCTTTCTGTCTCCCATTTGGGGCTTGAACTCACAAGCACAAGAACATGACCTGACCTAAAGTAGGTTGCTCAACTGACTTAGCCATTCAAGCACTCCAGTGCCATGCACTTTTTAAAGCACTTTTAAATGGACTCATTTAGGGGTGCCTGGGTGGCTCAGTAGGTTAAGCTCCTGACTCTTGGTTTTGGCTCAGGTCATGATCTCACAGTTCGTGGGTTCAAGCCCCATGTCAGGTGCTGTACTGACTGAGTAGACCTCCTTGGGATTCTCTGTCTCCTTCTGTCTCTCTCTCTCTACCCCTCCCCAGCACTTTCTCTCTCTCTCTCTCTCTCTCTCTCTCTCTCTCTCTCTCTCTCTCTCTCTCTCTCTCAAAGTAAATAAATAAATATTTGTTTTAAAAAATGTCTCATTTAGTTCCAGAGCAATCTAAGACGTTACCCTGGCTGCCATTTCACAGAGGAGAAAACTAATGCATATAGAATTCAAGTAATTGGTCTAAGTTGTGTGCCCTCACTGAAGAGTTTTTATTTCGTGTTTCTCTCTTATAGTTGTCATTGTTTTGTTTTGAAGTAAGGTAACTGTGTTTATGTCAGTATGTTCAGATACGTGAATTAAAACATTCACAGAGTCGCATAAAAAGTTTACTCTTGAAAGTGCTAAAATGAGTGAGATGACAAAGCGCCACGTGGGAAATGTTTATCACCAGCATACTGCTGTACGCATCCTCACAATGGACAAGATGCAGGTAAATCGATTTGTTTTTTTTAAATGTTTATTTATTGAGAGAGAGAAGAGAGTGTGCAAATGGGGAGGGGCAGAGAGAGAGAGAGAGAGACAGATGGAGAGAGAGAATCCCAAGGAGGCTTCATGCTGTCAATGCAGAGGCTGATGCAGGGCTCAATCGCACAAAGAGATCTTGACCTGAGCCAAAACCAAGAGCTGAACACCTAACCATCTAAGCCACCCAAGTGCCCTCAATTTGTTTTTTTAAAATTTTTTTAAAAATTTATTTTTTGAGAGACAGAGAGAGACAGTGCAAGCAGGGAAGGGTCAGAGAGAGAGGGAGACACAGAATCAGAAGTAGGGTCCAGAATGAGCTATCAGCCCAGAGCTCAATGCGGGGCTCGAACCCACAAACTATGATCATGACCTAAGCTGAAGCCAGACGCTTAACTGACTGAGACACCCAGGCACCCCCTCTATTTGGTTTTATACCTTCACCTGAAATAACAATAAAATATGAATAAAATCTGGTAGCTCCATGATGAAAAGATAGGTTCTAGGGAATAATGCTTATAATTAAAATCAAATGGCAGATATTAAAATTTTGAAGAACCTAATTTTTCCCACAGAAAACTAATTTGGGAGACCTACAAAGAGTTATCTTTGCCTCTGACTGCATTGTTGCTTCTCTACAAAATATTTTCCAATTCTTTCTCCAGAAATAAAACAAAACAAAACAAAACAAAAACTCCATAAATAGCTGTTGGAGAAGAACTATAATTCAGAAGTACAATTCAGGAAAATGGACTATACCCATCATTGAGTCCCCAGTCACATTTTTAGTCTTCAGCATTATTCAGTAGTGAAAGTACCCTTATTCTGCTTTTTAGAGACATTACCTTATTTGGCCAAACACATAATTTTTTAAAGGATAAAGTTAATATTTAAAACTTAGTTTATTTTTCTTTTTTTAAGTATTTGTTCATTGAGGGGAGTGGGCAGGGAAGTGGCAGAGAGAGAGGGGGGGAACAAAAGATCCAAAGTGGGCTCTGTGTTGACAGCAGTGAGCCTGGTGCAAGGCTCTAACTCATAAACCATGAGATCATAACCTGAGCTGAAGTTGGACACTTTACTGACTGAGTCAAACAGGCACCCCTGATTTCTCTAGCTCTGAATTTCACCTTTTTTTGCACTGATGTAAAAAATAAATGCAAGTAATAATGTTTTAAAAATTCAGAATTACTATTCAATTAGTAGAAACACATTGCAATTGACTTGCAGGCACATAAGCTAACTCATCAGCGCCAGCTTGGACATGAATGCTCCTGGATATGTTTCCCTGAATATAATTTGCATCTGACAAAATATCCAAATAATGAAATATCCAAATACTTAAAATGCTTATTGGTATCAGTAGCTTAAGTTAAGCTCTTAAAAGATGAGGTTTATGTCAACATTCCTGGAAAATAATTTTTGAAAATAGAACTTTCTTGCCTCTGTTGAATGGTTGCCTGCATGCTAGGCATTCCCTGCTAACCCTGGAGACACTTCGGGGGAGAGCTGCGATCCCCATTTCCATCTGAGGATTCAGAGTGAAGACTGACTAAGACTTTCCTGGGAACTTATAGCAAATTCAGTGATGATTCCAAGATATATATTCAGCTTTCATTGGCTCCAACATAACGTATTTCTGTCAACCCACTAATTAGATATGACTGAGTCCCGGAGCCCAGGCAGGTTTCCTTAATGCCACCTGGAGCTGGTCCTGACATCACCGTCTGGGGACTGATTTTCCAAAGCCTACAGGCCATCACATCTGCCTTCTTAGCACTTTCTTTCTTGATGGTCCCACCATTTTGTCCATTGCAGTCATAAAAGATCATGCATCTTCTGCCATGGGAATCAGTGTCCCACCTTTTTTCAAAGAAAGCCTCTTTCTGACATCTCTGGAGTCTGGTGCCACTAGTTAGTGTGAAATTGAGATAGTGTGTGAATTTGAGCAAAAGCTGAAAGCCAGCTGGAGTGGTGGGAATTCTGAGTAGACCACTTACCTTAATAAACATGTGGAGGGTCCCTTTGTGAAGGATTCTGAGTCTCTTTCTTTGCAGAGATATAAAAATACTACATATTTCCTAGGAAAAGGAGCTATTCGGTGTGGATGGTTCAAGAATAGGATTCTCAGAGAAGAGAGTGATTGGAGCCACATGAGTCACGTGGGGCCTGCGTGCTCTGTTCAGGAGTTTCAGCTTCAAACTGTGAGCACGAGGCGATTAGCATTCAGGAATTTTTGAAGTTGTAAAGACGTGTGTGTCAATTTTACATTTTTATCAGCAATTCCTGAGCAAACAAAGAGATTGGAAACTGGGCGTTGCCTTGGCCGGCTATCGATCAGATTAGATAAAAGTAACGAAGACCTAAACTAGTGTGGAGGCAAGACTGAATGGTAGGATAGTTTTATGAATTGTTTTGATGGGATATTACAGTAGAATTATTGACTGATTGGAATAGGAATGCCAGTTAGGAAAGAGGAAGAGTGAGGTTCTTAAGTTGAGTAACAACGTGGGCAGTGAAGCCACTAACTAGTTGGAAAGAGAGATATTTGGACGGGGAGTTAAGAACTACTTTTTAGATTGCGAGTTAAAGTGTTTTTTGAATTTCCAACTGAATTTGCCCTTGGAAATAAATGTCTATAGTTAAGAGAGGTAGAGGCTGGCCATCCTTGGCTATTGGCTAGTAGAGGAGGACTTTCAAACAGTCACATTGGGCAATGTTTCCATTCAGCACGCAGTACACCGCATCTTTCCAGCAACATTGCCTCTTTCAGAGAGCAGACGTAAGGCACTAAGCTCATATGTCTGGCTTAGACAGTAGCCATGAAGGAGGGGATGACAATGAAGGAAAGAAAGTCCAAGAGTTGGGATTGTACTGCAGATCCTTGACAAAATAAAGGGGAAAACACAGTTTCTACCAAACACTGCACGGAAGCGCACTGGCTGGTGGTTCAGCCCAGGCGCTAAGGTGCGGGCCTGGACCTCGGAATCTGAAACCCGGACCAGGTGAAAGGGAGCCGCACTGCGAGCACGGAAGGCCCCAGGCCTCTGAGGAAGAAGCACCAAGACCACAGCACGAATCCACGGCCCCGGGAGCTGTGTTCCTCCCGAGGAGATGGGGAAATGGCATAACTCAGCGATAATTTTAAAGAATATCGCATGTCTCAAAATAAATACTGCTAGCAAATATTTTCTAAGATTAGGGGAAGTTAAAATGTTATTTTAAGGCCTTGATTGTTAGGAAGAGTGTTTCTAAGTAGATAGAAGAAGAGACTGCCAAGATACGTTCCACCAGCATTTCTCTGCCAAGCCTGTCAGGGTTGCTGGGCCTTGGGTGTAATTTGTGTTATCCTGAGTGGCCTGGACAGACCTTCAGTGAAATGTTGCCCCTCAATGCACCAGCCAGGCAGCCACAGGCACTTGTGTGTGTATGTGTGTGTGTGTGTGTGTGTGTGTGTACACATTTTACATACATGTGTAAATATATATACATGCACTTTTATATACACATACACAATATATATTGTGTATACATATATATTTTTTCCTTAGCATCTCTTTACTTTATTTTTTTAATGCTTATTTATTCTGAAAGAGAGTCCACGAGTTGGGGGCAGGGAGAGCTGAGAGAGAGGGGGAGAGAGAATCCCAGGCAGGCTGCATACTGTCAGTGCAGAGCCCAACATGGAGCTCGATCTCACGAACCATGAGATCACCACCTGAGCTGAAATCAAGAGTCAGACGCTCAACCGACTGAGCCACCCAGGTGGTCCAGCTTTTCTTTTTTAAATCTTCGAAAATGTACTAATAGGGGCACCTGGGTGGCTCAGTCGGTTAAGCATCCAACTTTGGCTCAGGTCATGATCTCACAGCTTGTGAATTTGAACCCTGCATCAGGCTCTGTGCTGACAGCTCAGAGCCTGGAGCCTGCTTCTGATTCTGTATCTCCTTCTCTCTCTGTCCCTCCCCTGCTCATGTCTGGCTTTCTCTCCTTCAAAACTAAATAAAAACATTAAAACAAATTTGAAAATGCATTAATAACACTTGTTTTCTAGGAAGACAGCTAGGATGCCAATAGATGAGTTCTGTGAGGAAAGTGAATCCGATGACCCCGCTGCCCCCTGGCCGGGTGCAGCGGACCCCATGGCGATGGCAGCACTGTGGCTCTCTGCTTCCTGGAAACTCCACAGTCCACTCAAAGTCATGAACTTCGTCCTTTGAAATTTCACACTTTCTGCCTAATGAAAAGACAGTTTATTTCCCCCAGAAAGTCTTGTTTTTGGGACAAGCCACTGCTTCTGGTCAGAGTTTCATCAGAAACATATCTATGTGTAAAGGAATCTTCCCCAACTGCAATTTTCTGGCCTCGGCTGGCTGGAATATCTCTGTGCACCTGCACCCTTGACCAGCAAGACGTTTCTTCCTCTAGAACCCCCAGGGTCAAGATCATAGACTTCTCTGAATAGCCCTTTACTATACATGGATGCATGGCATACTCGTATGCAAGATTCTCTCTCTCTTTTTTTCATGTTTATTTATTTTTGAGAGAGAAAAATAGAGAGACAGAGTGCAAGCAGGGGAGGGAGAGAGAGAGAGGGAGACATAGAATCTGAAGCAGGCTCCAGGCTCCAAGTTGTCAACACAGAGCCTGATGTAGGGCTCAGACTCATGAACAGTGAGATTATGACCAGAGCAGAAGTCGGATGCTTAATCAACTGAGCCACCCAGGTGCCCACAAGATTCTCTCTTCTCTCCATCTCATTTTCTTCCTCCCTCCCTTCCTTCCTTCCTTCCTTCCTTCCTTCCTTTCTTTCTTTTGGATGATGGTAGCTTACTTTTGAGAAATATCCAGTTTTTTAGTCCAAGGAAAGCAGTGATGTCAGCGGAGAGCTGATTCAGAGCCTGGCGCTGCTCATCTCTGGCCCCATGAGCAGTGGCCCTTCAATGACTCGGCGGTCTGTGCAGATACCCGGGTCAGGTGAGACAGCAGGTGCGCAGCAGGCACCCATGTGTCAGGAAGGAAGAGGGAAACACAGCAGTCGGGCCGGGGAGGCCAGACATGCCCAGGAAAGTCAGGCTACGGAAGACACAACCTTTATTTTCACGGGATGGCTTGTGGAGTCTTCCTGACTCGAAGCCGGGCAGAAGCAGGTCTGTGCTGGGGACTCAGTTCCAGCACCGCCTCCTCAGTGTGGTCTGCATGGGCACTAAGCTCCGGGAGAGCACCTCTTACCTCTTCTCCTACTATCCTATCAACTCTCAAAACATAATAATTACATTTTCTTGATTGAGTTTGCATCCCTAACATCTAACAAAGCGATTAGCACACACAAATGTATGGCCCTGTCTGCTGCATGGAAGAACATCACAGTGACACGGCTCTGTGCGTCATATAGGGTGAACTTTACCAATTTATAGAGCCTGAGAATGTGCGTTCCGGAAGGACTAGCCCTCTGGTTAGTTTTTTGTTTGTTTTTATTCCGTTCCTATTCCGTGTGTGAGATTTATGCCCCTCATGTTTCTGAGGCCGTGTGCACCTTACACTGGGTGTTTCATATACAAAGAGTTCTCCTGTATAATCAGTTTAAATTATCATGAAAATACCATGCAATTAATTGGCACTAATGTTTATGGGAAGCCATTTAGTCTAAACAAGGCAGTTTAAACATGAAAAAAGCCTTTTCTACCTCATTTCCTGCTGAAGTAGTGGCTCTAAGGTGAAGTGTAGATAGTCGATATAATTTAAATAAAATATTTAAAATAAAATATTTAAAAGCTACCATTAATTTCCATATTGGGCAAATTTTGGGCGGAACACCTGTTTGACCACTTACTGTTGATTGTAAAATACATAGATTGCAGATAAATTTTGGAGAAAGAAACCCACACTCCTTTGTATTTACATGAATCATTTATGCACTATGGGGTAGTGTGTGGAAAAATCACCTAGCACATACTCTAATTCATAGATATTCAATAGAATTTATTTTGCATGCCTTCATTTCTAACTTAAAGGTGATCACCAGAAACATGCCTAATAGAAGAGCCGTTGGAATTTGCTTTAGTGAACAGATTAGAAACTAAGTCAGTGGAGAAAATCATTTGCCATATTCAGAGCCTCATTTTCCTTTTTTTTAAACAGCTTTTCAGGCGGTATCTAAGTGCATAACATGCAATCAGACTATAATGTGAATTACACATTGATGCCTTTTTGCTTTAGAGAAAATATGCACACATGCATTTACATCTGTGCAGTTTTCTACTCCATTTTCAAAAAAAAAAAAGAATCTCATCAGTAATCAAGTGTCATTAGCTTGCACCATCTTTTCTAGGAAAATACACAGGAGGGAAGCTCAGGTCAGATGAACTCTGTAGCTCCTTCTAACTCCGTGACCTTCTAATATGTTTTCTAAAGCCTCCTGAAAAAGGAGCAAACATTTACAAGCACCTCCTGGGAATAGTCTAAGAGATATATAAATGGTTGCATCCAAAGGTCTCTTTCAAACATAACCACTAGTGTATTTATGAAAAGAATGTAGAAGAGACTAGAATAGAAATGCAGAAAACATGTGGCCTTTGCATTTATCAATCTCCAGATGCAAATCCCTCCTAATCTGTGTGTTAACAAAAAAGGCACCACCAACAAAGAACACATTAATCACAGGGCACCGATTACTTCTCTGTTACCTGCCTAATTCGCCCTCATGGACTGTATGTCACTCTTACTAAAATCAACAAGGAGCATTTTTGTGGAGTATTTTCTTTTTGAAGCTATGAACTGATGGTGTTCACAGGGACCCGATGGCTTAGAAGATAAGCAGATGCGAGGATTCCTTTGCTCACCAGCTGGTCATTCTGTGTTAGATAAGAAATGGGCTCAAGAACTCAAGCTACCAAATGATATTCATGGTTTCCACGTGACTTAGCCAGAGAAGTCCTGCCCTTCCGCGGCGTCCCCTGGGTCCTCAGCATCCCAGCCAAGTACACATAGCTCGAGGCTGCATTTGCCCACACTTAGGGACGTGTCAGGGCAGGTGGCAGAAAAAGGTCTCCATGAGGCCAGTGGAAATGAATGAGGGGCTAGGGTGAGAGGTCCTGCCGGGTCAGTACGGACGAGGCCACACCGTTATTCTGCCATCTAACAAATTAAGTTCCATTTACGGCAATGGACCTTCCACGAGATGCTTGCAGGCACTGGAAATAAGCAAAGAAATAGCCTGTTTTCCTGACAAATTTACAGAATTCTAAGGAGATCGACGTGGAAACACACAAAAATTCCTGTAACTGGCTATCTGCACTTACCGGGTGACAGGATAGAAGAAGGATCAATAACGAGGCGGGAGATGAAAGACAGGCAAGCGTTGGAGCTTGTCGGTGGAAATACCCAGGGGTTGATGAGGAAGAGCATTGCAAGCATCTCGGATGGCCTGTGCAGCACCATGATGGTGGGAAACTTCTAGAAACACATGAGGAATAGAGTGATCTTACTCGTGAATAGAGGAGTGCATCAGGAGCAATAGCACAAGGTGTAAGAGGAGACAGAGCACACGGACAATGACCGTCCAGAGCCTGCCCAAGTAGCACATGTTTCCTGAGGACTTTCTGGGCTTCATCCTCCCAGGGCCATTTTGTTTTGACCCATCACTTACAGGTCTGAACACGCGTACCAAACAACTGGCTCTTGGGACATGTGGTCATTTCGAGTCAAAACCTTTGGCTGACAACAGTAGGACTCAATGTTTCTGTTGTCTATAGTTCCTAATGCAGAACTTTCCCCAAAATGGGCTAAACCCCATTGGCCAGTCATTAACCTATGATCTGTGAAATGAGTCACAGTCAGTGTAGCCAAAACTATCACTTTCCTCAAGTACAAATGTTGTGTAATCAATACAAGTCATCATTTAAAAGTGTTTTGTGTACTGTGCATTCTAGAAGAAGAAACAACTCTAAAAGGAGTCTTTGGTATCTGTTTAGTGAACCACTTAAAGATTTATCATTCTTGTCTTAGAAGTATATTGATGGTTGAGGGTTTTTTTATTTACCGTAGAAAAAAATGATGGAAAAAAGGGAAGGAAAGACTTACTCGTAATTCAAAGATGGTGAGCAGAAGGCTCTATTTGAAAAAAAAATACTAATGTTCATGAAGACCTTCATGAAACATAATTATATACATAACATACCATTTTGCAATGCATACACAGCAAGTAGAAGTGCAGAATGAAGGTAGTTTTTTTAAAAAAAAAAGAGTTTGGCATCTCTCTAACCTATCCCCTTACATTCTGTTCAGAGAACATGAGAGTAGAGGAATTTTGTTTGTATTACATGGAAAACAGAGCCAAAACCAGGGAGAAGTAAGCTGATCTGATACGTTACAGGACTCTTAGTCAGGGCACGTTCCTGGAACCTGGAGGCAGAGTGAAAGGAGGCGGACAAGAGTTCAAGTTCTGGCCCCACCCCTCACTTCCTATTTTAACTAAAAAGGATTTAAATCTCCTTAGGTCTTAGGGTTCTTATTTTTTAAAATTTTTTCACTCTACCTTGTCCTCCACAAGGTCTCAAGCATTGGTTCTCATGAAAGAGCAAATGGACAAATATTAATCAGTTCTTCAATCTCTCAGTATTATATTCTAAATTTACCGGTTCTTGGTTTCTCACAGCACATTTAGTAAAAAAAGGTTTTAGAAATAAATACTTGTTAATCGTGTGTATGTTCCTCTGAGTAACGTAGAAGCTTCTCCACTGATTCGGCGTCAGAATCCTCACAAGCACAGCACTGCAAGCAGAGGGGCAGGCAACGGTATCTGTGTACCATGAGCCATCCCTACCATGTGATGGAGAGCTGAGGCTGGTCCTTCTCGAGTCTGGAGCTTCTGGATGGACATCCTAGCACCTCCTCCTCAACCGAACAGGGGCAGTACTCGCCTGGGGAGGCCAAGAGGGTCCCATCCTGCTTACAGCAGGCACATTGAAGTCTGCATAAAGCTTTTATTGGGAAGGTTCATACAACTGCAGGACTTTAAAAGCCAACATTTAACCACAGCCTATAACAATGAGGGCCTCATTCTTCACCACCAACTCAAAGACAGGCAACATTCATTTTTCCCTTTTCCTTTTTTGGACCTACTGCTTCCTTCAAATAATGGCCATGGGACTATCTTTTCCTGTCCCCATTTTCTTCTCCTTCTTCTTCCTGGGGCCTGAGGTGGAGAATTCAATATGTAGGTGTAACACAGGATAATCCATGCTGAGACCATAGATTTTGACCAGGCCCCTCATGGGAGGACAGAGCACGCTGAAGAGCTTGATCATACAGTAGAGCCATATGCCTCTCAGAGTCCCTGGCACCCTATATGAAGGGCTCCATATGGCCCCAGACTGGTAGGGCCCTCCCCTGTGGCCTCTGCCCTTGGCCTGTCCATTCCTCAACACCTCACTGTCATGTTTCCAACGGGCTGACTGTGGAATATCTACGTCTGAATTTCCCTAATCTCCATCAACACACCCTAGGCTTGATCCAGACAAGTCACTATCTAGGTGATTAGTGAATTGAAGAGAAACACATTTCTAAGTGAAATTTAACAATAGTGAGTTTTCAAGTTCAATCAGATTCAACCATGTGGAGCAAGATGATGACTCGGGTCAGGGGGTTAGGAGACATAGTCCTGGCTTGGCAGCCCATTCTCTGTGTGATTTTTTTTTATTTTTAATTTTTTAAATGTTTTATTTATTTTTGAGACAGAGAGAGACAGAGCATGAGAAGGGAACGGGGAGAGAGAGAAGGAGACACAGAATCCGAAGCAGCTCCAGGCTCTGAGCTGTCAGCATAGACCCTGACGTGGGGCCCAAACCCACAAACATGAGATCATGACCTGAGCCGAAGTCGGAGGCTTAACCAACTGAGCCATCCAGGCACCCCTGTGAGATCTTGATGAAAGGGTTTACTCTAAATGGTCATTACATTTCTGGTTGGTGAAATAAGGGTTTGAATAATCTCCATGTGGGGCTCGAATTCATGAACCACAAGATTGTGACCTGAGCAGAAGTCAGACACTCAACGGACGGAGCCACCCAGGTGTCCTGCACACCTTTTAAAAAACTCTTTCTGAAATATTTTCTAAGTACAGAAAGAAATATTCTCTCTCATTAGGGGTCAGTTTCTTTCTTAATGAAATATATTCTTTCATAGTTCTTTTTTTATATGCCAGAATATTTTAATTAAACTTTTAATTTTGAGATATTTGTGGATTCACATGTGTCTTTAAGAAATAATACAGACACATCTCCTCTACCTTCCCCAACTTTCCTCGGTGTTAACATCTTGGAAGACTATCGCCCAAGATCACAACCAGAATGTTGCCATTGATGGTAAGATAGAGAAAGTTTCCCTCACTACAAGGCTCTTCCAAAGGCCCCTTTATAGCCACACCCACTTCCTTCCGACCCCTGCCCCCTCTTTAACCCTGGCAATCAGTAATCTGTTCTCCATTTCCATAATTTCATCATTTCAAACACGATTGAAATGGAATCATACTAGTAATCCTTTTGGGATTGGTTTTACACATTGAGCACGATGTCTGGAAGGCGCATGTTGCGTGTGGCCACACCGATCCTCTGCACATGGTGGTTGCTGAGTAGTACTCAAGGGGGTAGCTGCCCTGTCTTCTGATTCCCCGTTCACCTATTCAAGGACATTTACGTTGTTTCCTGCTCTTGTATATCACAAATAAAACTGTGTAAACATTTGTGTGCCGTGTTCTGTGTGGCCATGCCTTTTCAGTTCCTGGCATGAATGCCAAGTGCACAATTACTGGGTCAGAGGGCGCATTCAGCTACAACAACTAAACCTGCCAAACTGGTTTTCCAAAGTGGAGGTGTCGTTTTACGTTCCCGTTATCAGTGTAGTAGCGTTTCACCACGCAGTGTTTGGTGTCAATATTTATTGTTGTTTATATGTAATGATATATCATTGTAGTTTTCTTCTGGCTTCATTGAGGTATGATTGAAAAACAAGTTGTATGTATTTTGTACCAATTTAAAGTGTATAGACTGATGTCTTGATATATGTGTTCATTGTAAAGTAGCTACACAATCAAGTGAATTAATATATCCATCATATCGCAGAGTTATCGTGTGTGTGTGTGTGTGTGTGTGTGTGTGTGTGTGTGTGTGATTAGGATGGTTGAGATCTGTCAGAGTCCCTCACCCGCCGGCGGGCGGGAAGGAAGGACGCGACACCGGGATTCGTTGCAGACGTGGGTTTTATTTCTTCTTTCTTCTTCCCCCTCCTTCCTCCCCCACCGTGCAATATATACCCTTAAGGGGAGGCGTGGCCTTATCCCATTGGTCCAAAGGCTTTTTCACAGACTCCACGCATGCTGCGCAGCCTCTCTTGGGTTAGTAGCTCGTGATAGAGCATAGCGGTCGGCAGGGGGATGGGAGCTAGGGCGGCTCAGGAGCTTGGGGCTTCTGCCCGGTCGCCATCTTGGGTGACCATTTCGCCTCCCACAG
>PISW01012929.1:0-29197 GCA_004023785.1 Mungos mungo | reverse complement strand
GGGGGTCCCTCCCCTTGGACTTGCACGTGTTTGGTCCTCATCCTGTGAATGCATTAGCTTTGGCGCGTTGTTTGGCCCAGAGGGCTGTGAAACCTTTCTCTGGCCTGGGGGTGTGAGCACTGCGTTCCCCCTCTGTGGGGTGTCTGTCCAGATTTATGCATTTCCCTGTTTCTCTCGGGGCCACGGGGACCAGCCTCGTCCTGTCTGGCATCAGGCTGCGGTGTCACAGGAAGAACAGGGTCTCCACCCCCAGATGGTGACCATTTTCACCAAAGGAGTCTCTTTACTCACATTGAATCATTCCTCCACCTGTCACTTCCATGTCAAATGACAAACATTGTTCGTCCAATGAAACAAAGTACAAAAATGAATCTGTCCCATCTGAAGATTGGGTGTAGACACAACGGGACCCCTGGTGAGATTCCACTCACAGGAAACTTCCAGAGTAGGTAACGGGACAGAGAAGGCAGATGAGGGGTTCCCAGGGCCTGGGCAGGGGCACGACTGGGGAGTGAGGGCTTCGGATACTCGGTGTCCCTTGGGACTGAGATATTCTGCACCAGGATCCTGTGGCGTGGTCACACAGGGTTGTGGGTGTAGTCAGGACTCAGGAATTGTACAAGGTACAGGAATTAAAATTTTTATTTGACATTAATAGGGCTAAAATGATTCAAGTAAAAGATTAAAAACATGATGACTAATAGAAATACCCCATCCCTTGCAGTATCGGGGTCAGGGGAAGGGGCAGCGCAGTTCTCCCCAGGAGCTTCAGGCTCCCCCAGGGTGGCTGCCAGGCTTGCAGGGGCAGGAGGAGGTGCAGGGACAGGGGCAGGGACAGGAGGAGCAGGGGCAGAAGCAGGTTCGGGAGCAGGACCGGGCTGAGTGTTCTCGGGGGCCTGTTGTCCCTGCCCAGGTGCCGGGTCACCTGCAGGCTCCTGGGCCCCTGCCGGAGTCACTGCAGATGCCACCCCTGCGTCCAGAGCTGCCGATGCCCCCGATGGGGCTGGGTCGGGTTCTGGAGCCGCTTCTGCACCTGAGTCTTCAGAAGAAAACAGAGTGAGAGTTGGAGTGGCTCCAAATCCTCAGTGTGACAGGAGACAAGATCACACCCCCTTCCCCCACCCAGTGCCTGAGTCTCCAGGCGCCTCTGCAGAGACACAACACACCCCAGAGCCTCCCAGAGAAGCCGCAGCCAGGACCCCAGCCCAGGACCTCTTGCCCCCTAGAGTCCGCAGCTGGGCCCTCTGAGGCCAGACTTGGCTCCTGGCCCCACACCGCCCTCTGGGGGCTCCTCCCTGGGTGGCCCAGCACCACCCAGCCCCACCTACAACTCCCACCACCAGCTTTTTCACCCTCAACCTCCATGGGCTCCTGGTCTTGACCAAGGACTGGTGAACCAGGACCCTGGGGAGGAGGGGGCCAGCCTGCTGAGGAGGCCTTCCCAGGCAATGTCCAGGCCCTGCTTCTGAGACCTCGGACCGCCGCTCTCTCACCAAGTCCAGGGTGGCCCTTGTGGGCCGCACAGCATACATCAATTGGCATCATAGAATAAAACTTGACCTCCGCCAACCTCATGCCGATAGCACCTGATCTCTGTAAAGACAGTGACCGGTGGCCGGCCCGGAGGCATCACAGCCCTGCCCCGCCATCCTCAGTGACCTTCTGCCCCTGCCCCTGCTGCTCCCTGATGGGACACAGACCTGAATGTGCACAGGCCTGCACTTGGGATGCAGCGACACACACCTGCAGGGCTGGGGATGGACCTTGTCCCTCCCAGCCAGCCTTGACCTAGGGTGTGAGCATGACCCGCCACCACGCATCTGATCCCTCATCAGCCTCCACCTGCTCACGTGGGCCCTCCTCCACCATGACCCCCCTTCCACACACACACACACGGGAGGGGACATGGCGTTGCACAGGTCAGGTCAGAGCAGTGCCATGCTTCTGTCCTGCCCACCCTAGTCATGGGTTCTTCCCTCTCAAGCCTTTCTCAAAACTGACAGATGCAAGTTCTTTACAGAAAAATCTGTCTTAAGAAAAGGTGGAAAGGCAGAATGTAGAAACTGGTTTTTCCTCCCTACTCTCTGTGTTATGTTCCTCAATATCCAATGTACTTTTTCAAAGATTTAATGTAAGAACTTTGCTTTAGGGGCCCCTGGTGGCTCTGTGGGTTAAGCGTGGGACTGCAGCTTAGGTCATGATCTCCTGGTTCGTGAGTTCCAGCCCCGTGGCGGTTCTGTCTTGTGAGACTCTGTTTCCTTCTCTCTCTGCCCCTCTCCCACTTGTACTATGTCTCTCAAAAGTCAATAAATGTAAAAAACATTAAAAAAGAACTTTGCTTTGATGACTTTGACTTCAATGATTTTTACTCTAATTTACAATTAATGTCAGGATTTAAATGACAGTCTGTGAAAACGTCTTAGATGGAGGGGAGCTATAGACATTAAATATTAATTTATATGATTAAGAATATAAGGAACAAAACCAGAAACATGTATCTGTTACTTAAAAAATGTATTTATTATAGAAAATACCCATAAGAAAAAGAAACATCATGACCTCCTATCCTTTCCCACATCACTGTATTCTCCAGGCATATTTTAAATTCTTCTGATAAAAACAGAGTCATAGTTGATGTGGGTTGGTAAACTAATTTCTACTTGAGATTAAATTAATAAAACTAGAAGCATAATCATACACACCCTTATACTAGGGAAATATGTACATAATATTAAAATACCCATTTTACTTATTTTCAAGTATACATGTCAGTGGCATCATGGATTCTCACGTTGCTGGACAAGCATCCCATCATCCATCTTTAGATCTCTTTTATCTTACCAAACTGAAAGTGTGCCCGCAAAACAGTAACTCTCCACTCACCAGCCCCTGGCACCCCATGGCATTTTCCATCTCTGTGAACTTGACACAGGTAAGTACCTCATATTTAAGTGGAATCTTTTAATTGTCCTTGCCCGTCTACTTCACTTAACTCAGTATCTTCAGCATTCATCCATGTCATCGCGTGTGTCCGAATTTCTTTTATTATGTTTTTAAATGTAATTAATTGTTGAATTGTCTTATATACAACACGCAGCGCTCATCCAAACAAGTGCCCTCCTCAATGCCCATCACCCACTTTCCCCTTTCCCCCACCTCCCATCAAGTTGTTTTGTTCTCTGTATTTCAGAGTCTCTTATAGTTTGCCTCCCTCCCTCTCTGGTTGTAACTATTTTTTTTATTTCTATTATTTTCAAAGTGAGTAATATTCCATTAGGTGAATATGCCCTGTTTAGTTTCTCCAGTCATGGCTAGGTGGACACGCTTATTTCTGCATCTGGCTATTTTGAATAGCGTGCTGTCAGTGTTGTGGTACAAAAGTTTAAGGTCCTGTGTTGAATTCTTTGGAGTAAAAATCCAGAGGTAGCTTTCCTGGATAGGGTAACTCTGTGTTTCATTTCTTTTCCCTGTGTTCCACGGTAGATGCACCCCTTTATACTTCTACCTGCATTGCCAAGGCCTCTAGGTGGCTACGATTTGCAAGGATAGGTTCAAATTCTGTGAATTCCCTTTTCATCAAGTTGGCAATGTCCGTGGATGCACAAAAGTGTTTAATCTTGATGTTCAACTTCTCTATTCTTTCTTTGGTTGACTATGTGCTTGAGTGATCTCCAATAAGCTAATACTGAATCCAAGATCATGAAGCTCAACCTCTATGTCTTTGTCATAAGTTTTATCATTTTCCCTCTTACATTTGGGTGTTTGGTCGATTTTGTGTCAATTTCTGCAGAGGGTGTAAAGTAGGGGTCCTACTTCATTCTTTTGCATGTGGATATTCAATGTCCCCAGCATTATTTGTTGAAAGAGCTTTCTTTCCCTATTGAAATGTGCTGGTAATCCTATATGATTTTTTAAAAATCAACTCATTAAAAATTTAATTTAAAATCTCTGAGGAAACGGAAGCTCTTCTTCCTCAAACACACTTGAGGCTGAAGTTCTTTTTATTTTTTTAAGTTAATTTATTTTGAGAGAGAGAGACAACATGAGGGCAGGGGCGGCGGGGAGGGGGGGAGACAGGTGAGACAGAGGGAAAGAGAGACACTCCCAAGCAGGCTGCACACTGTCGGTGCAGAGCCTGACACAGGGCTTGAACGCATGAACTATGAGATCATGACTTGAGCCAAAATCAGGAGTTAGCTGTTTCACCAACGAAGCCACCCAGTAGCCCCAAGGCTGAAGTTCTTCCGTGGTTAATAAAGTACATTGTATTGAAAAGTTTAGAGGCTCAAAAAGATTGTTCTCTGATTAATAAAAATACTTAATGCTGCTCAAAAGTATAAAATAGAGGGGTGTCTGGGTGGCTCAGTTGGTTAAGCCTCTGACTTCGGCGTAGGTCATGATCTCAGGTTCGTGGGTTCAAGCCCCGCGGCAGGCTCTGGGCTGACATCGGAGCCGGGAGCCTGCTTCGGATTCTGCATCTGCTTGTCTCTCTGCCCCTCCCCTTCTATTGCTCTGTCTCAAAAATAAATAAAACATTAAAAAAGTATAAAATAGAGTACAGTACAAAGCAGTCTCTCCAAATTTATTTTCTTTTATGTCTTTATTTTATTTTGAGAAGGAGACACACAGAGTGAGCAGGGGGAGGGGCAGAGTGAGAGGGAGACACAGAATGTGAAGCAGGCTCCAGGCTCTGGGCTGTCAGCACAGAGCCCGATGTGGGGCTCGAACCCACAAACTGTGAGATCGTGACCTGAGCTGAAGTCGGACGCTTAACCGACTGAGCCGCCCAGGCGCCCCTCCAAATTTATTTTTTACATCTTTCTACATTTCATACACACGTTACAAAATGTACCAGTACATCCACTTTGAGGGCTCTGCACAGTCTTCCTCTGGTGGTGCTCTTCATTGCCTGGATGTAAAGTTTACTTTAAAAACAGACAAATGGGAGGCAACCTACAAGTAGGTTCTGGAGTGGGCTTCAGGTCTTACTTTGCTCATCAATCATTCAGATTTATAGCTGTAGAATATTTTTAAGTCATGAAGATTTAAGTGTCTGTCAGTCTTGGCCTGACTATACCAGTAAGGAGAATATTTCTTCAAAGATCATTTTAGGGAAATTTTTGGTTTCCGTATTTTTCTTTTTAAAATTGGGAAAACTCGTTCTTTACATTTGGTCTCATTTAGCGTCTGTTCACCCGCTGCACCTGCGGGGCCATGTTAGCTTTTCAGTCCTCTTGTCTGTGTTTCCGTGAAACACTCTCACTCTTCTCCTCTGTAGTATCCTGCATTAAATTTTTTAAATGTTTACTGATTATTTAGAGACAGAGTATGAGCTTGGGAGGGGCAGAGAGAGGGAGAGACCCAGAATGTGAAGCAGGCTCCAGGCTGTCAGCACAGAGCCCAATGTGGGGCTCGAACCCACAAACCCTGAGATCATGATCTGAGCCGAAGTCGGACACTTAACCGACTGAGCCATCCAGGCGCCCCTGTAGTAACCTGCATTTTAGACGCTAGTCCTGTATACCTGTCACCTGCCAGTTCTTCTTCTAGGCCTATCCTATTCACACTGTATTTTTCAGTCATGATTTTGGTCAGTGAATGATCAAAAGCAGCACTGAAGTCTTCCTTAGAAAGTTCTCTCCACTATTTTTGTATATGTGAATGTCCCTTTATAAATTTTGCTCCTTCTATGACAGTCCATGAAAATCTGAGTTGATCTGGTGGCGGAATAAGCCCCATTCAGTATTTTCTCATATTTAGTAGTGATTGTTTTGTGGTAACATCATCTTTTCCCATCAGAACCACACAGGCCTCTAGGAGAGGACCGGTGCCTGACCACCCAGCACCGGCCCTGCAGTGGATCTCGGCAGGCTCACGGTCAGGATTCAAGGCATCACATTCTCTCACTTTAAATAAGCAGGTGAAAGAAGAGGCTGGTGATTAAGGGACTCCAAAATCGGGCCAGGTAGTACAATGACGGTGAGGCATTGCTTTAGTCTCACTGCTATTGATAATTGCCAATCATAGTAGATGTCCTGTGTAATAGGACTTCACATTTTCTGACAAGAACTTCACACTGAATTCTGTTTCTTTAAACAGGGTCTCTCTGTTGTCTTTTGACGACAGTTCCTCCATCCCATCGGGTCATTGTGGCTAGGTTTCTGTTTTTTGCATGCTTTAAAAGCTCGCGATGTTTCCTGCACCTGAAAGTAACACTGTATTTAAAAGGGGCCATATGCTGTCCCGGCCTGGCACTTCAGGGAGTGTTCCCGGTGTGTGCTGCGCGCACTCTGCGGGCGCGTTCTGGCTGCCCTGTCCACTGGCCAGACCTCTGCAGAGCTCCTCCTTGCTTGCAGGGGGGGATGATTGGACCTTTAATTAGGTGTGTTTTGATTTGTTTGTTGACGTAAGCCTGGAAAAAAGGAGGAAAGCCTGATCCCCAAAAACAAGAAAGAAAAGGAAAGAGAACAAAGAATACAGAGTGAAGAATAAAAAAACTGTAAGCCTGACTTCAAAGAAAAAGAAAAGGAAAAGAAGGAG
Organism: Mungos mungo; assembly: GCA_004023785.1. Taxonomy (NCBI): domain Eukaryota; kingdom Metazoa; phylum Chordata; class Mammalia; order Carnivora; family Herpestidae; genus Mungos; species Mungos mungo. The sequence continues at coordinate 22,657 of PISW01012929.1, read as the reverse complement.
GAGGAGGAGAAGAGCACAGGAGGGAAAGGGAAGGAGAAGGAGAGGAGAAAAAAGAAAGGAAAAGAAAAAATAAAAAAAACTAATCAGAGAGAGAGAGAAGGAATGGGAAAAAAAAAACAAGACATTTTTTGCCCTATTCCAAAAAAAAAAAAAAAAAAAAAAAAAAGAATAAAATGTAAGCCTGGTCCTATTTCCACCAGAACTGCAAGTACCATTGTGAAACCCTGGATTTTCTGTGCACTTGGCGCTGCACAGTGAGGGCTGTGCTGACCTGCAGGAGAGGTCCGCGTTGCAGTGTTGGCTCAGAGCAGTCCTGTCCCAGTTCATAAGCAGATGCCACGCATGGAGGGGGGCTGGGGACACGGTTTGGTGTAAGCGAATCCCGCCTGCACTGGGGGCCACTGTGTTGCTCTCTGAAGTCCCGCCATACTGATGCTGGGGGGAAATGGCACCACCCCAATCTCTCCTCCCAGGACCAGCGATCTTCACACACACACACACACACACACACACACACACACACACACACATCCTGCTGTTCAGGCAGCCCACACAGAATAGCGAGGGTGGTCAGTGACCCTGCACGCCAACTCTCCTGCGTTTCTTCTTTGGCCCACAGCTGAAGTCTTAAAGACGCCGGCATGGTATGGATCCACTCCCTTCCTCCAGCGTGGAACCTCTCCACACCGGATGTAGAGGAGCTCCAGGCTGTCCCTGAGAAACAGTCCCATGCCTGCACAGTGCACAGAATCTATGATGTAGCACTGCTAAAAGCAGCAAAGGTTGTATTCCCTCTGGGTGCCAAGGAAAGTCCTTTGGCTGGCACCTGCAGGGTCTTTTGTCCCTGGGGAGGCAATAACCCCTCTTCTAAAAGCACTCCGGGAAGGGGATTGTTCTCTCCCAGTGCACCCCGGAGATTTCTACACTCCAGGGCTAGCTCCCTCCTCCCCAGGAGCATGCCACGGTCCCCTCCAAAGTCATACACATCCAGAACCTTGGAGATCGAGCTCCAAATGTTGTTTAAAAAAAAAACAAACATAAACAACACAAAAAAACCTGTACTCATGGCGGATTTCCAGATGCAGCTGCTGCCAGCAATTCTGAGCCTCCGATTCCTCTATCTCCCACTCAATGGAGGCAGACACAGAGGCAGGAGCAAGCTGGTATGAACAGACCCATGCTACTGGAGACGTTCAGGCCCCACATAATCCCAGAAGCATAATGATGAATGTACCATGGACTTTGACACATTCAGTCATTCAAGATCCCTAAGTCCACATGATGATCCATGGGTTTTACAGTTGTCTTTGTCACCCAGCTCCAAAAGATTGTGCAGGGGACTAACCTGCCACTATGTGAACACCTGCACCGCAGGCGACAGCCGACAGGAGCCTGGGTGGCAGGTGCTGCTCTGAGGAATGGCTTTCCTTGTTTGTTGGAATGTGATGCAAATGCACTGGAGACAATATGGCATCTTTTTATACGAAATGTGCCTCAAATCTAAAATTAGGCCAAGAAATATCAAATCACCTTTCTTTTTTTATGTTTATTTACTTTTGAGAGATAGCGGGAGCCGGTGAGGGTCAGAGAGAGAGAGGGAGATACAGAATCTGTTTTATGTTTATTTACTTTTGAGAGGAGCCGGTGAGGGTCAGAGAGAGAGAGGGAGATACAGAATCTGAAGCAGGCTCCAGGCTCTGAGCTAGCTGTCAGCACAGAGTCCGACGCAGGGCTCGAACCCAGGAACCATGAGATCATGATCTGAGCTGAAGCCAGACGCTTAAACCGACTGAGCCTCCCAGGCGCCCCTCGAATCACCTTTCTGAATGCTGGTGGGATGGGGAAATGTGGAGGCCCAGCTGAGGGCGAAGGCATAGCGCACCTGTCTTCTCCTTTCAGCCTGATGCCAGGTGAGTGAGCATCAAAGTCCGAGTGGAGAGTCTGGCTCTGGGGAGTTTGGTGTTTCATCTCACTATGATCTCGGTGCTGACTTTCTGCTTCCCCTGCTGCCCTCCCACGCCCAGATCCAATTTGTTAAGTAAGTGGTGGAAAAAGGGAGTAACTGAGGGAGGAGGGCAAAGTCCCCAAAGCCCACTTTCCTTTGCTAAGCTCTGCTGGCCTAAAGTACATTTAAGTTCCTTCTTCTCTCCAGACAAGAACCCACACCACCCTTAATTTTGTATACCGCTGCCATGACCGTCCTCACCTGTAAAATGGGAGGTACACTAGTACCCATCTCCTCAGGCAGTTGCTTGGGAACTTGTCAGAAGAGAAAGTTCTTGAGCCCCATGCCAGCCCCGCTGCATACAGACACTAGGTCAGTAATCAATTTTCATAAGGCCCCGGGTGATTCAAATGTTGGCTCAAGCTTGAGAACCACTATCACAAGGTTGTTGTGAAGAGTAAATGACGGAGCAGCTAGAACATGCTCAGAACGGTGCCTGGTACCCAAGGGTTACTCAGCTATTAGTATCCTCATTGTGGTCACCATCTCCATCACCATCATCATCATCACTGCCGTCGTCACCACCACCATCAGCAGCATCAATCCCCCTCCCCCTCCCCCTCCCCCTCTCCCTCCTCCTCACAGGAATCCTTCCTGTCAGTGCTCTCCGGTGCAGGGGTGCTGGCTACGCTGACGTGGAGGGACCTTCCCTGGGGACAAACTCCCGGCACAGCTGTGTGTAAGCTGACTCTGTTAACAACAGAAAGTTCTCTGTCTCAACCGTTTACCATCATCATACAGGGACTGATATTTCCCTGTGCCCCATTTCTAATTCTATACAGAACATTATTTTTATTGTGATACATTTCACATCTCTAAAATCCACCATTATAAGTGAATATTTCAGTGGCTTTTATTAGTTCACTCTGTTATGCAACTGTTACCACTATCTAATTGTAGAAAATTTCCATCACTCCCCAAAATCCTCATACATTACTCCCTGTGTGTTCAATTCCCTCCTACACCCATTCGCATATTCTCCTTTCTGTCTCTATGTGTCTCTTCTGGACATTTTATATCAATGAAATAACAAAATATGTGATCTTTTATGCCTGTCTCCTTTCATTTAGCATAATGTCTTCAAGACTTATTCATAGTATAACGTGTATCAGTACTTGATCCCTCTTCATGGCTAAGTAATATTTCAATGTATGAAAACACCATATTTCTTATTTTATTTTTTACATTTATTTATTATTGAGAGACAGAGAGAGACAGAGCATAAACCAGGTGGGGCAGAGAGAGAAGGAGACACAGAATCTGAAGAAAGCTCCAGGCTCTGAGCAAGCTGTCAGCACGGAGCCCGATGCAGGGCCCAAACGCACAAACCAGGAGATCATGACCTGAGCTGAAGTTGGGTGTTTAACCAACTAAGCCACGCAAGCGCCCCCAAAATGCCAAATGTTTTTACCCACTCATCAATTGATGGACATTGTGTTTCTTTCACTTCTTCGCCATTATCAACAATGTTCTTATGAATATTTATATACAAGTTCTCACATGAATACACATTTCCATTTCTCTTGGATAAATTCACGGGAATTGTTTTGTATAACTTTTTTAGGAAGTACCAGACTGTTCTTCACAGTAGCTATGTCATTTTACTTTCCCACAGCAATATATGAGGGTTCCAATTTTTCCATCTGTTTTCTAATACATCTTATTGTCCATATCCTTTTGTTAAGTTTTTTTTTAAAGTTTTAATGTTTATTTATAATTGAGAGAGCTAGAGAGGCAGTGCATGAGTGTGGGAGGAACAGAAAGAGACCGAGACAGAATCTGAAGCAGGCTCCAGGCTCTGAGCTGTCAGCACAGAGCCCGTTGTGGGGCCCAAACTCAGAAGCCATGAGATCATGAGCTGAGCCGAAGCCAGGTGCTTAACCACTTGAGCCACCCAGGCTCCCCATTGTCCATTTCTTGATAATATTCATGCTAGGAAGTAGAAGTGACATCTCATTGTGGTTTTGCATGTCCCTAATGAATTATGATATTGAGTATCTATTCATGTGCCTATTGGCTATGTGTGTATATTCTTTGGAAAAGTGTCTATTCGAATCATTTGCCCACATTGACTTTGGGATTACTATTGTTTTATTTTTACTTGTAAGAGTTCTTTATATATTCTGGATATGATATGTCTATGAGATACATTATTTGCAAATATTTCTCTCACTCTGTCCACTGAATTTTGGCTCTCTTACTGGTGTTCTTCTTTGAAATTATGGTTAGAAAATAAAATTACGGTTACAATACATATAACATGTAATTTATCATTTATGCATTTTAAGTGTGCAGCTCAGTGGCATGAAGTATGCTCACATTTCGTGCACCCGTCACTGCCATCCATCTCCAGAATTCCGTTCACCTTCAAAACTGAAGCTTTGTGCCCGTTAAATAATTCTCCATTCCTCCCTCTCTCCCCAGCCACTGCTACCCATCATTCTACTTTCTGAGAATATACTAAAATCTACTGAACTGTGTACAATTTTCTGATAGGTGAACTATGTCTCAATTTAAAGAAAAGAGGACGGCAATTGACTGAGGTCATTGGGCATTCTATCATGTCTCATAACATCACTGTATTCTAGTGGGGTTGACCAGCAATTGTCTGGCCTTCTCCTAAGAAAGCTCTACAGGAAAATCAAAGAAAAGAACAGTTTGTGAAGAAATGGTGAGAGCATGGAGGTAGCACTCTTCTTAACCAAGTGTCTCATCTAGTGATTTCTAAAAAAATGCACAGAATACGAGATCAGTTGGTTAAGGGTCTGACTTTAGCACAGGTCGTGATCTCACTGTTTTTGAGTTGAAGCCTCACGTTGGACTCTGAGCTGACAGCTCAGAGCCTGGAGCCTCTTCAGATTTTGTGTTTCCCTCTCTCAGTCATATAGCATGTTCACCCTTTATGTCAGTACATGTAGATCTACGTGGTTCTTTTAGATGGCTATGTGGAATTCTTCCACAGGGACATAGCTGGTGGGGGACATTGACCTGTCCTCAGATTGGTATTTTTCCCCAATATAAATGCTGTACACATATATGTGTATATGTGTATGGATATTTCTTTACATTCTTGGGAAACATACTAAATCAGTTAGTATGTCCATTGAAATTTTGCAGGTATCTTCTAAGTGCCCTCGAAAACTGCTGAGCCGATTTCTACTTCACACAGTATGTGAGATTTTCTCACACACACCCATCCTAGCCCACACTGGATGTGTTCATTGAGAATGGACAGATTCAAATTGTTCTGCGGACTTCTCTAAGATAGAACTCAACTCATTACAAGAGGTTTTGCTTTGTCTTTAATATAAAAAAAATAGATTAGTACTGTCTGTACAGTACAGTAATGATCTGTAGCGGGTAATCAATTCTTCAAATAGAATCATGAGACATGTTACTTTTTGCCACAAGTGGCCATGTACAAACCAGTCTAAGTAAATAGAAAATGTATAGTCTTCCTCTTTTCTGCCTTATGCCTATTTTAGATGTATACAGGTTCAATGAAGAAAAATTCCTAATCAGTCTCAGGAAAATATGAACTGGTGTCATTCTTCCTTCACACGCCAATCACGTGATTTTTTTCAGAGAATAAAGGTATTATTGCTTATTTATTATGAAGCCCCCAGTGATGTGTCCAGAAATCAGTCAGCAATACTTCCGCATCTACAGACAGCAATGAGAGTCACGTGAGGACTGTGTCATTGCCATGGGCCTGTCACACAGGCTCCACCCCCTTAACCAGTACTGAGATGGAGCCCGCAGGGAAGGAAGGGCCTGCAGCAGTCAGCTGAGTCATCAAGATGGCAGGAGGTTGGAAGGCAGCAGCACAGGATGACATGGTCCCCAGAGCCAGTTTCTCCTGCAGGTTTGTAAGGTCATGCGGTCCTGACCTCAGATGTGTGCCCTGGGGCAGGAAAGCTGTCTGGAATATGAGACATAATTCTGCCTAGCATGACTCAACTAAGCTGCTGCAACCAAAATGCACTACCTCCTTTCCCTGCTCTCCTTGACAGTTCATGAATAAATACTATGATGTAAAGTCAACAACGAAGATCATGATATACGATAGATTCAAAGTGCTGAAAGGAAAAAATCTGTAGTCAAGGATATTCTCATTATCAAGGCTATCCAGATCATTCAGAATAGAAGAAAGATAAAAACCTTCCCAAACAAAAGTTAACGGAATTCATGACCACTAAACCAGACTTACATGAAATGTTAAAGGGGACTCTTTGAGTGAAAAGGAAAGACCATATGTAAAAGCAAGAGAAGTAGAAAGCACAAAATCAGTAAAAATTAGTATATCTATAAGAATCAGCCAAGAAATTCACAAAATAAAAGGGTGTAAAGTATGACACCATGTACCTAAAATGTGTATGGAGGGAGAGAGGTCAAGAATGGGTTCAAACTTGAGCGACCATCAACTTAATAGGAACTGCTGTATGCGGAAGATGCTATATGGAAAACTAAAGTCACCACAAATCAACAACCAGTAATAGATAAGCAGAAATGAAGAGAAAGGAATCCAAATCTATCACTAAAAAAAGCCAACTACTCACAAGAGAGAAGAGCAAGGGAAGAGAAGAACAGAGAACAACTACCACAACAACCATAAAATAAGTAACAAAATAGCAATAAATATACATTTATCAATAATGACTCTGAATGTAAATGGATTAAACACTCCAACCAACAGACAGTGTGACAGATGGATAAAAGAACAAGGCCCACCTATATGCTGCCTGCAAGAGACTCACTTCAGATTTAAAGTCACCTGCATGTTGAAAGTAAGATGATGGAGAAGCAATTATAATGCAGACAGATGAAAAAGAAAACCAGAGTAGCAATACTTATATCAGACAAAATAGAGTTTAAAATAAAGACTGTAATAAAAGACATAGAAGGACACTATATAATCATAAACAGAATAATCCAACGAGAATATATTAACAATTGTAAATGTGTGTGCACCCAACATAGTAGCACCCAAATACCTAAAGCAGTTAATAACAAACATAAAGGAACTAACTGATAGTAATCTAATAATACTAGGGGACGTTAACATGCCACTTACATCAATGGACAGATTATCCAAAGAGAAAAATCCACAGGGAAACAGTAGCATTAAGTGACACCCTGGACCAGATGGATTTGACAGATACATTCAGAACATTCCATTGTAAAACAGCAGAATACACATTCTTCACAAGTGCACATAGAACATTCTCCAGAATAGATCAACAAATTCAAAGAGGTCAAAGTCATACCATACATCTCTGAAAAGAACACGATGGAACTAGAAATCAATCACACATGCAAACCAAAAAAAAAAAAAAAAAAAAAAAAGAAAGAAAGAAAAAAGAAAACCAACCCTGGAAAGATCACAAATATGTGGAGTTTAAATAACATGTTAAGGGGCACCTGGGTGGCTCATTTGGTTAAGCGGCCGGCTTCAGCTCAGGTCATGACCTCACGGTTCGTGGGTTTGAGCCCCGCTTCAGGCTCTGTGCTGACAGCTAGCTCAGAGCCTGGAGCCTGCTTTAGATTCTGTGTCTTCCTCTCTCTCTGACCCTCCCCTGCTTGCACTGTTTCTCTCTGTCTCTCAAAAATAAATAAAAGACATAAAAAAATAAATAACAGGTTAATAAATGATGAATGGGTTGAACATGAAATAAAGGAAGAAATTTAAAAATAGATAGAGACAAATGAAAATGAAAACACAACAGTCCAAAATCTTTGGGATTCAGCAAAAGCTGTTCTAAGATGGAAGTTTATAGCAGTACAGGCCGACATCAAGAAGAAAGAAATATCTCAAATACATAATCTAACCTTATGCTTAAAGGAGCTACAAAACAAAAACCAAAACTCCAAACCAGTAGAAAGAAGGAAAAAATAAAGATTAGAGCAGAATCAAACAAAATAGAAACCAAGAACAAGGAAACAAAACAATAGAATAGACAAAATAATCCAGGCACTTGATCATTGTGAACATCAACAAAATTGATAAAAACCTTTAGCCAAACTCATCACAGAGAGGAAGAGAGAGAGAGAGAGAGAGAGAGAGAGAGAGAGAGAGAGAGATGAAATAAACAAAATCAGAAATGAAAGAAAAGAAATAACCACCAACCCCACAGAGATACAAAAGATTGTAAGAGAATATTACAAAAAATTATATGCCAACAAACTCAACAACCTAGAAGAAATGGATAGATTCATGGGGCGCCTGGGTGGCTCTGTCGATTAAGTGTCTGACTTCAGCTCAGGTTATGATCTTGCAGTTTGGGAGTTTGAGTTCCACTTCGGGCTTTGTGCTAACAGTTCAGAGCCTGGAGCCTGCTTCAGATTCTGTGTCTCCTCTCTCTGCCCCTCCCCCACTTGGAATCTGTCTCTTTTTGTCTCTCAAAAATAAATAAATGTAAGAAGAAATTAAAAAAAAGAAATGGATAGATCCCTAGAAACCCATAACCTCCCAAACTTGAATCAGAAAGAAATAAAAGATTTGAACAGACCAATTATCAATAATAAAATTGAATCAGTAATCAAAAAGTGAATAAATCAAAAAGTGCAAAATCAAAAAGTGTTAATAAACAAAAGTGCAGAACCAGTGAATTCTACCAAACATTGAAAGAAGAGGTAAAACCTATTCTTCTTAAATTATTTCAAAAATAGAAAAGAAAAGAAAACCTCCAAATTCATTCTATGAGGACAGTATTACCCTGATACGAAAAAGAAACACCACACACAAAAATAAGACAACTGCAGATCAATATCTATGATAAACATATGCAAAAATCCACAACAAAATACTACCAAACCAAGTCCAACAATATATTTAAAAACTCATTCACCACGATCAAGTGGGATTTATTCCTGGGATGTAAAGATGGTCCAATATTCACAAATTAATCAATGTGATACATCATGTCAAGAAGAGAAAGGGTAAAAGCCATATGATCATTTCAATAGATGCAGGAAAATATTTGGCAAAGTATCTTTATTTGTGGTTTTAAAAAAACCCTCAACAAAGTAGGTTTAGAGGGAACATACTTCAACATAATAAAGGTCATATATGAAAACCCACAGCTAATAGTATTCTTAATGATGAAAAACTGAGAGCTTTCCCCTTAAGGTCGGGAACAAGTAAAGGATGTCCACTCTCACTACGTTTATTCAACAGTCCTGGAAGTCCTAGTCACACCAATCAGACAAAAAAAGGAATACAATGCATCCAAATCAGTAAGGAAAAAGTAAAACTAACAATTTGTGGATGACAAAATAAAACCCTAAGGACTCCTCCAAAAAATTACTAGAGAAATGATAGATGAATTGAGTAAGGTCACAGGATCCAAAATCAATGTATCGGAATCTGTCACATTTCTATACACTGACAATGAGGCAACAGAAAGAGAAATTAAGAAAACAAATTCATTTATAATTGCACCAAAGACAATAAAATATCTAGAAATAAACTTAGCTGGGAGATGAAAGACCTCTGCTTTGAAAACTATTAAACACTGATGAAAGAAATTGAAGATGACATAAACAAACGGATGATATTCCATGTGTTAGAAAAACAAACATTGTTTAAATGTCCATACCGCACAAAGAAGTCTACAGATTTAATGCAATCCCATCAAAATACCAATTTAGAACAAACAATTCTAAAATGTGTGTGGAACCACAAAACACCTTCAATAGCCAAAGCAATCTTGAAAAAGAAAATTAAAGCTGGAAGTACCACAACTCCAGATTTCAAGTTATATTACAAAGCTGTAGTAATCAAAACAGTATGGTAATCAAAACAGTATGGTACTGGCACAAAAATAGACACATAGATCAAGAGAACAGGATAGAAAGTCAGGAAACAAACCCACAATTATATGGTCAGTTAATCTTTGACAAGGGCAAACATTTGCAATGGGAAAAAGAATCTCTTCAACAAATGGTGTTGGGAAAACTGGATGGCAACATGCCAAAGAATGAAACTGGAATACTTTCTTATACCTCACACAAAAATAAACTCGAAATGGCTTAAGAACCTGAATGGATATCAGACCTGAACCCATAAAAATCTTAGGAGAGAGCACAGGCAGGAATTTCACTCACATGTCTACATATGTCACCTGAGGCAAGGGAAATAAAAGCAAGAATAAACTATTGGGACTCCATCCAAATAAAAAGGTTCTTCAGAGCAAAGGAAAACAGCCAACAAAACTAAAAGGCAATCTATGGAATTAGAGAAGATATTTGCAAATGACCTATCCAATAAAAGCTTAGTATCCAAAATACATTGAAAAAACTTATAGAACTCAACACCCAAAAAACAATCTGATTTTGTAAATGGGCAGAAGACAAAAACAGACATTTATCCAAAGAAGACATTCAAATAGGCGTCAGACACATGGGGAAATGCTCAACATCTTTCATCATCAGGGAAATGCAAACCCAAAGTACAAGGAGATAACACCTCACAACCCATCAGAATGACTGTCATAAAAAACATAAATAATGACCAGTGTTGGTGAGGATGTGGAGGAAAAAGAGTACTCATGCACTGTTGGTGGGGGTGCAGACTCTTTCAGCCACTGTGCAAAAGTATGGGTATTTCTCAAAACATTCAAAATAGAACTACACTACAATCCAGTAATCACAGTACTCAGTATTTACCCCCCCAAAATATGAAAACACTAATTTGAAAGGATATAGGCACTATGTTTATTGCAGCAATATTTGCAATTGTCCAATTATAGCAGCAGCCCAAGTGTCCATTGGTAGGTGAACGATGTGGTATATGTATATGTGTGCATATATTTATATAGGTATATATTTAATTGATGTATAATATATTTATACATATATAAATATATACACACACAAATGTGTACTGCATCTTTTTTATTGATTCACCTAACAATGGACCCTTGGGCTGCTTCATTTTATATACATATATACATATATATATATATATATACACGATTCTATTTATATATCATATATTACATACATAATATATACATACAGAAATTATATATGGATATATATGACTCAAGATATGTATATATTAAGTCATAATATGTTAAGCCATTAAAAAGAATGAAATCTTGTCATTTGCAACAACATGGATGGAGCTATAGAGTATAATGCCAAGCAAAATAAGTCAGTCAGAGAAAGACAAATATTATATTATTTCACTCATGTCTGGAATTTAAGAAACCAAACAAATGAACAAAGGGGCAAAAACGAGACACCACCCCAAAGATTCTTAACTATAGAGAACAAAGAGACGGTTACCAGAGTGGAGGTGGGTGGGGGGATGAGTCAAATAGGTAAATGGGATTAAGAGTACACTCACTCCTCTTGATGAGCACTGAGTATTATACAGAACTGCCAATCTCTGTATTGTACTCCTGAAACTAATATAACACTGTATGTTAATTAACTGGAACTAAAATAAAAATTAAAGGGGTGGCTGGATGGCTCAGTGAGTTGAGTGACAGACTCTTGATTTCCATTCAGGTCGTGATCCCAGGGTTGTGGGAGCCTCTCTCTCTCTCTCCCTCTGACCCACCCCCTGCTTGCCCTCTCATTCTCTCTCGAAAAAATTAAATTAAATTAAATTAAAATTTAATATTCTATGCACACAAACAGAAATGTATTCGTAACAAAATAGAAAGGAAATGCTCATGACAATTACAGTCTTCCTCACTGGAACTGGCCACGTGGTCCTACATAGCTGGTATTCATAACTACTTTCTTCCATTAGGCATTCTGTATTTCCTTAGCCTTCAATCTGCACCTGAGCCAGCTATGGTTCTTTACATGGCACGGTGACTCTAACCTTCATCTCTGATGGGTCCCGGCTATTATTAGTCCTGCCTAGTTTGGATTGCTGTAGTTGTCCATTGATCTTAATCATAGGCCACCCAGAGAGATCTCTTGTATTCCAGACACATTCCTTCTTATCTCCACTGTGGAGTAGCAAGTGGAGAACATTCACACAAATCAGCTCCATAACTCCCTTTTTTAGCTGTTGACTCAGAGGCATGAGGAACCCAAAGTGGCAGGGACATAGTATTATCTTCCACACCAATGGCTTCACTGTTTTCTTCTTAAACTAAGACCTCTAGGCCAGAAGAGCATAAGGTTATGAGAACAATAAACACAAATTCACTAGTAGGTCGCTAGGGGTAATAGTGAGTGGTGCCACTTCCATTTCCACCCTTTAATTCTCTGACCTTTCTATCCTGTTTGTTGGAAAAACAGCACCACACTGGATGCTAATTCACACCATGTACAGACCCTTATCTTAGCTTTAAAGGTATTGCCACCAAGTTGGCACTGTAATTGAGCCTTTGAAAGGTCATTCAACCATTCTAACAAGCCAGCTACTTTGGATGGCAGGGAACATGATAAAACCAATGAGTTCCATGAGCACGAGACCATTGCCGCATTTCATTGGCTACAAAGCACGGTCCTTGAACACAGAAAAACTGTGTGGAATACATGGCTGTGGATAAGGCATTCTACAGACCCGTGGATGGTAGTTTTGGCGGAAGCATTTTGTGCAAGGAAGGCAAATCTGTATCCGAACTGTCTATTCCAGGAAGAACAAAGGACTGCCCATTCCATGACAGATGTGGTCCAATGTAATCAACCTGCCACCAGGTAGCTGGATGATCACCCTGGAGAATCGTGTCATATCAGGGACTGAGTTTTGGTCTCTGCTGCCAGCAGATTGGGCACTCAGCAGTGGCCATAGCCCGGTTACCTTTGTGAATAGAAGTCCATGTTTCTGAGCCCATGCACAACCTCCATGCTGCCACTACGGGCCCCTTTGTTCATAAGCCTGTTGGGCAATGAAGGGGGTGGCTGCGGGAAGAGGCTGACTGCTATTCATTGAACATGTCATCCTACCCACTCGTCCTCTCCTCCTCCGCTGAGTTCACCCTTTGGTGAGCATTCACACAGGACACAGATATCTCATGTTTTCTACCCATTCAGAGACGTTTAGCCACATACCTTTTCCTTACATTTCCTTGGAGCCAATTATCCAGTCATGGTCCTTCCAAGTCCCTGGTCATCCTACTAACCCATCAGCCACATTCATTTAGTACCATGTCAGAATTTAGTCCCATGTCTGGCCATTTCTCCTTCCAAGCAAAAGGAACAAATACAGCACTAGAAGTTCTGTCCACAGGTAGGATCTCCCTTCCCCACTGTTCAAGTATGTCCCAAAGAGGTCCAGTGCTACAGCGGTCCACTTTTGGGTGGTGCTTGCCCATCATAGAGAACCAACTGTAAATAAGGCCCAAGTCTTCTCTTTCTCTATCAACAGACTATAGAAATATCTCAGTGAGGCCATATGTGCCGGTTGGAAAGAGGAGGCAGAGGTTGGGGCCATGGGCATTTGGGCCTTTTCCTAAGGCAAGTCACCTACTTGTGCCTTCAGGGCCTGCTTAGGCCTGATTGTGCACATACCACTTCCATGTGATGAAGGAGTGTTGCTGTGCATGTCCAACTTCATGGCTTGGTGCATCAGATAACAGCCATGAATGATAGTCATCCCAGGTCCCACTGTCATCTGATGACCTGTGGTTAAACTTTCAGTCTCTACTGAGGCATGATGAGGTAGCCAAGACCTGTTTATCAAAAGGAGAATAGGGCTCTCCTCCAAAATCTTCAGGGTCTGTGCTATGATTCACCTATAGGGCCTGTCAATGGCTCCAAAGAGCACCCGTATCTGGCACTGGCACTTCAAGCACCATTGGATATGACCCAAGTGGCCAAGTGGCCTGAATACCAACTAGAGCTTGTTCTTACCTCACTCTTAGAAGCAGTGTTTCGGGTCACTCAGTAAATAGGAAGGAGTAACATATCCAAATGAGGAATATATTGCCTCTAAAATCCAAACGTAGACTTGTATCTCTATTTTGGTTGTAAAAAAAAAAAAAAAGCAACAATTTATCCTTCCCCTTAGGCATGATATCTCAACCTGCCCCACACCTCTGGACACCCAGAAATTTCACTGAAGTAGAGGTTCTTGAATTTTTGTCTGATTTATTTCCCACCGTCTAACACATAAAAAGTCTTATGAATATGTCTAGAAAAGTCGCTACCTCTTGCTCAGTAGGTTCAGTCAACATAATGTCACTAGTGTAATGGACCCTGTGATATCTTCGGGAAGGAAGAGGCAATCATGACCCAAGGAAACTAAATTATGACATAGGGCTGAAGAGTGTATACATCCTTGAGGTAGGACATGCTTAGAATATTGCTGGACTTTCCAGCTAAAAGCAAGCTGCTGCTGGTTGGTCTTATGGCAGGGATTGGAAAAAGGGCATTTGGCCAGATCAAAGATGCATACCAGTGCCAGAAGTAGTCTAATTTGCTCAACTAATGTAATCACATTTGTTTTTCATTGCAATTAAAGCCACCACCTACGTAAGCTTACAATAACCCACATTCTCCAAGATTCATCTGTCTTCTCCACAGGCCATATGGGAGAGGCAGGTAGGGATGCGATGAGGATCACCACACCTGCATCCTTAAATTACTTGATGATGGCACTAATCTCTGCAACCTCTCCAGGAATGTGGTGTTGCTTCTGGTTAATTGTATTATTAGGAAGAGGCAGTTCTGGTGGTTTCCACTTGGTTCTCCTACTATATCATCCTCACTTACCATCAGGGAACCAATGTGGGGATCCTGCCAGGTATGTGGCTGTGTATATCTATTTGACTTATGCATTCCAGCACCAGAGAAATACCACAGGATGGATTTCAAGACCTATAAGGCCCAATGGGAAATGTAACTATGCTAAACCCCGATTGATTCCCTGATTTCTATAAGCCTACACTCTGTTGGACCACCGTGACATTTGAGGCCTGGAATTAGTGTCAATTCAGAGTGAGTGTCTAGTAGTCCCTAGAAGATCCAGTTATTTCCAGTGTAGAGTTATTTGGGCAGAATTCCATAGGTACATTGGGGAATAGCTGGTAGAAAGATAAACAGTATACCTTTTGGTAGTGTACCAGTGTCCTTCCGTAGGGGGGCCTGATCTCCCCTTCATTCAAGGGCTCTGGGTCTATAAACTGACTCAAGTCTGGGAATTGATTGGGGGTTAATATCTTTTGTTTTGTGATTCAGGTTAGTTTTTTGTTCACCTGACTTGGAATTTTTTGGCTTTGTTAAAATTTAGCAGTCATTTTATCTATTTTAGTTCTAGGCACACTGAGATCAACTAGCCAACACCACAGGTGTGCATGAGGCAGACCATTCTGATTGCTGCTCTGACTCTGCTCTCCATCAGAGTGACAGCACCCACGCTGCCTTGGGCTGTTGAGTGCTGCCACTGGCCCCATCACAAATGCACTTCTCACAAGAGTGGTACAAACTAACTATATCTTCGGCATCCTCCCAGTGTGGGTGAGAATGTCTTAAGTGACAAGTTCAATCTAACATTCCAACCTTCCTACACCTGTGAACCCCTGCCTCTACATTAAACCGGGGAAGGTCTGGCATTTCCAACCTCCTCACTATGGGCCACCTTTTGGTCCATGTTTCACAACCAGCCAAACAAACTTCTAGACCCTTTCTGACTTCCCAGCTGCAACACTAAATGCAGAGCCTCATCTTAGGGAGCCTATATCAATGAATTCATCCGAATCCAAGTTTATGTTTTCTCCCCACTGCCTCACTCTCTTAAGATCCATTCCCATACATGTTCCCCAGAATTGATTATATAAGTTAGAAAGCCCAAGTAGTTCCCTTGGAGTAGAGTGCACCGCCTCATGGGTCACACTTTGTAACTCAACGTTAGGGGCCTCTGGGGACTAGAGTCTAGTTATAGGTCTAGAAGCAAAGAAGGGGGAGAGAGTCCTTTCTTAGTTCAGTCTGCCTTAACCTGTGTTTGATGCTCAGGCTACCATAAAAAATACCATACACTGGTTGGCTGAAATGACACAAATTTGTTTCTTACAGTTCTGGAGGCTTGAAAGTTCAAATTGAATGGGATAGAGAATTGGCTTTATGGTGAGACCTCTCTTACTGGCTTGTCCATGGCCAGCCCCTCGTGGTGTCCTCAAATGACCTTTTCTTGCTGGGTGAGTATTGGAAGACACACACTGAGAGAAACAGAGATCTGTTTCTGTTCATGTTCTTATGAAGTTGCCAACCTATCCTTTTAGGAACTGACCCTCTGGACTCATTTAACATCAATTACCTTTTAAAGGCTCCGTATTCAAACAAGGTCAAATTGGGGATTAGCCTTTAGCCTATGAATTTGGGGCAGTTCACAATTCATGGCAGAGACCATGAGTTTGGAAGGGAGAAATGATTATTTTTACTGTTCTTGACCAGAAATTAGCATTCCCTTCAATTATATATGTCACCAACAAATCAGAGTACTATTTATAATACCCATGACTTTGTCATCAGAAGAAATCAGATATTGCATATCACATTATGGTTGGTTTGGATATCTTATAAAATTATTTACTCTTGTCACTACTTTGAAGTTACAGCACTTAGAAGATCCCACACTGGAGGTACACATACTATCACGTTACCCAATTTGATTGATATATTTTGATAAATATATTTCAATATCAAATCAGCTGGTTAGTACATATATTTTCTTGCAGATATTTAAAAAGTATTATTGTGAGACAGGATCCATGGGTATCATCAGATTGCCAGAGGTGCCAGGGCTGAGAGGCCACCATTATGGTGATTGGATTTGGGGTCACACTCTGCCAGTTAACAGCTATCAGAACCACCCAGGATTGTGTCAGAAGTGATGTGAGGAAATGTGAGCTGACATTTAGCCAGGAAGCCCCATGGAAGACAAGAAGTTTAATGACCAAGGCCTTTAAATTCAAACTTGAGGGCTTTATATTTGATGACCGGTATAGCACAATCATGGTCAAGAACTCTGAAACTATGTGAAGGAGTCCTGAAGCCTTGAAAATAAGGATACAGATTTCCACCATGTTGATAGAATATTAGCTACCTACCTTCTCTCATAGAATTAATTCCGCACTAACCAGCGCATAGCCCGTAGCACCACACAGTGGTACCAGCCCCAGGATTGAAGGTTTTGATTAAAGATAATCAAAGAGAATTGCAGAGGACAATAGTTAATGCTTTGTGCTGCAATCTTGGGGACAGCAACCATGGGACCACAGTCCTCCCTGGGGCCCCATGTCATCACCCCAGGCACAGTCCCTAACCTTCTGCCACTGAGTCCATTCACATTTCTGGAACATGCCTCCTGTGTCTGTGACATGCGCTGACTCGTGGGGAGATCCTTTCTTCTCTCCACAGGAACCACCACCTTCTTCTCTTAGCAGAAGATCCCCCACTCCCGAGATATTTCTCCAAGAGCAGATCCTTGGGTGCAATTGTCAGGCCTCAGGGGGAGACTGTATCAGAGGATGAGAGGGGGCCCTGTAGCCACCTGCAGACCTGTGTCGTGTGTGACGCCAGGCGGTGATACTTTTGGAAATGCCATTACTCTTTTCAGGTTTATGTTTCTTTTCTGGAGTCATGACCCCTCTCTAGTCAGGGTCATCCTTGTCTCACAGAAGATCAGGATTTGAATAGCAGGCATGAAAAAAGGAAAGAGTCACCATCCAGCAATTGACATCCCAGATGCAATTCCTGAGTCCACAAGAGTCCTGAGCACCAAGCTTTGAACAGAGAAAACATGTGTCCTAATCCCAGGGCCCAAATGGAAAATGTCTTTTACAGTTACTTTCATCAAAAGATGAAATGTCACTGCCTATGGTCAAGAAGGGAGAAGGGTCTCCCCAACACTGGGGAAGGGCAGTGGTTTTTCAAAGTCCAAGGGTATGAGTCTGTTTGCATTCATGCTGTGCATGAGTTGGGCCTAGAGCAGGTGGCTCTGGAAGACCCCCATGCGCTGGCTTGGGCCACAAAATGAGCAGGTCACACATCCTGGGATGACAAAGGGCAGCAAGTACAGTTGCCCCTAAGACCCCAGGACTCTTGTACAAGCATAAGAAGGAGGTTCTCCTCCTTAAAGAATCAAAGAGACTAGGTTCTACATGAGTGCCTACAAGTCACATTTTATTTTAAGAAGAATAGTGAAATATGACAGCTCTCTTCTAGTTCTACAGCCGTTAACAAGGATAAAGATTCACAAACACAAAAAGAAAATGTCAGACTCTCTAATGCGTTAAGACATTTTTGTCACAGCAGCCACATGTGCTCAGCTTTGAATTCCTGTGTCCTGACTGGAGACTCGGTCCCCACCCCCACTCTCCTCCACCTGATTTGTGTGCTTCCCTGTTGAAAAGGGAACTGTTCTCAGCTGATGCCCCATGATCTGCATAGCGGAGGCTCAGTGAGCTCAGAGGAATCGAAGCAGTCTGGGCAATAATCCAACACGGGCTGTGCCAAATGGTGTTACCAGAAAGGTCAGGCTTGGTGCTGACGATCACCTGGACAGGAGGGGATCCCATCCCAGGCGCATGAGGCTTGGGTTGCCTTGAGGTGAAATGTGGGCCCCACAGCCCCCTCCTCCAGGCATCTTACAGCAGTGTAAACAGCACACAAATGTTTGCAGGGGTCAGACAGGAAACACACTGCTGCAGGGAAGATGCACAGCCCGCCGCACCCCTGCTTGCTCAGAGCTCATGATCCGGACAGGTGGGGCAGCAGAAGGTCCAGCTGGCTGGTCACACTCACAGGACAGCACCAGGGAGCTGGACCCCAGGGGCTCAGCACTGCCCTCTGAGATCACACACCACCAGGGTGCCCAGCTTGGTCCTTGTTCTTTTTCCAGGAGGGGGCGAGACAGCTTCCCACCCTCCCCTGCTCACTGGGAAGTTTTTTACTGAATTGTTTTTACTCTGGTGAAATATGCATAACCAAACTGACCCCTTTCACCATTTTCCTTTAGTGCATTCACATTGTTTGCCATCTCACCGCCCTCCATCTCCAGAACATTCCGCATCTCAAACTGAACTCTGTCCCCATGAAACAGTAACTTGCATTCCCCTCTCCTCCCAGCCCTTCCATTTCAACTGTGATGAGGGTAACATTTTTGGAAGTTTTATGTTTATTTTACACAAACCTGCCCTTGATCACTAGAAGCATCCATTGCCTTGGAAAGTGTTAGGAGTAGCAAAGGAGAAAAGAAAATAAGAGTCAAATATTCAGGCTTTGAGCTCTTGCCTTTCAATAAAAAGCCAGGCTGTATATTGAACAAACCATCCTTCCACATGCCAGAAGCTCAGGAGAAGCCGGGTGGGACCCAGGCCGTCCTGACTCACAATCATGCTGTCTCCCACCGCGCTCACCTGCAGGAGATGAAAAATGTCAACAGGCAGCATCATAACTGTGTTAACAAGTGTTTCCGTGGCTGTTGTGGATGAGACTTCCAGGCTTCCATGTGATGTGGAAGGAGCGCAGGGATGGGACGTTCAGACGGCAAGGGTCCGGATACTCAGGAATTCAAACCTGCTCCTCCCACTCTCCATCCTGAGCCTACAGAACAGAGAGGCACTGACCCTCGTGTTTGATGACAGGGCCGTGGTGCGACATGTGCATGACTCCGGGTTTCCTCCTAACACTGAGATCTGTGACCGTGTTTCAAGAGCAGCCAGAATCGCTGTGCTTCCCAAAGCGAGGCCCAGCCTGCAGACACGGGGTGAGTTTCACAGTGTCAGAGTAGAATCCATGTGGCCACGATATATTTTATGGAGAGGGGCCTGTAGGGCTTTCTCTGCACTTTTGTACACAACACAGAACAAAGGCTACTGGAAAAAGCATAACAACCAAGTCCAGAGCAAACTGGTAGCAAATCTAAGAAACAGAAATAAGAGCCACTGGATTATTTTTTCCCCTACCATTAAATTATTCAATTTAAGGAAGTAGCAAGTATTCCCAGACCGTAACTTTCCTCATTTTTTTAATCTATTCTTTTTTGAAGTGACAGTTCAATAATGAATTAAGTTAATTAAAACAAAATTAATAAGCATTTTAAGTAATTAAAATTAAAAATGTTTTGTGATGACCAAAGAAATAGGCATTGTTGCTCTTCCTTTTTATACTATTTATTTATTTATTTATTTATTTTGAGAGAGAGAGAGAAAGAGGGAGCAGGAGAGGGGCAGAGAGGAAAGGAGACAGAGAATCCCAAGCAGCCTCCACGCTGTCAGCACAGAGCCAGACACAGAGCCAGACCTGGGGCTCAATCACAGGAACCTTGTGATCAAATCCTGAGCTGAAATCAAGAGTCACCTGCTCACTGGGAAGGAAGCAACCTTAATTTCTCTTTATCCTGGTAACACCTACATCATAAAAGTGACCCCGTTAACCATTTTCATTGAGTGCAGTCACATTATTGTGCAAATGTCACCACCATCCATCTCCAGAACATTCCTCATTTCAAACTGAACTCTGTCTCTGTGAAATGCTAACTCCCACTCCCTTTCCTCCCAGCCCCTCAATTTCAACTGTGATGAGGATAATATTTTCGGAAGACTGATGTTCATTTTTATTTACTTTCTTATATGTGGCCTGGCAGTGATTCAACCAGAAGCATCCATTGCCTAGGGAAGGATTAGGAAGAGTAAAGGAAAGATGTCAATAAAAGTCAAATGTTCCGGCTTTAACTTCCAAAACCAGAGTTTTGAGCTCCTGTCTTTCAAGGAAAGCCAGGCTTCATAGAGAGGATAACACTGTTCTAAAAATCAGACGCTCCCGATCCTGGGTGGGCACCTAGCATATACTGAATCATGCTTAGTTTGTCTCCCACTGTTCGTCTGTAGATGAAAGAAGTCAGCAAGCAGCATTAGTGCTGTGTTAACAAGTGTCTACCTGGCTGGGGCGCCTGGCTGGTTCAGTCGGTTGAGCATCAGACTCTATGTTTCTGCTCAGGTCATGATCTCATGGTTCGTGAGTTCGAGCCCCGCGTCAGGCTCTGAGCTGACGGCATGGAGCCTGCTTGGGATTGTCTGTCTCCCTCTTTCTCTGCCCCTCCTCTCTCATGCTCTGTCTCTGTCTCTCTCTCAAAATAAATAAATAAAAGACAAACAACAAATCCAGGTGTCTGTGCTGGAAGGAAGGACAGGGATGGGAAGTTCAAGTGCAAATATGAGCACTCTTCTGAGTGAAAACCTGCTCTTCCCATTCTCCATCCCCGAGGCTATGGAATAGAGAGGCACTGACCATGTGTGTGACTCCAAGTTTCCTCATAACGCTGAGGTTGTGACCCATTTGAAGAGCAGCCAGAATCACTGTGCTTCCCAAAGAGGCCCAGCCTGTGGGACAGGACATTTTACAGTGTCAGGGGATGGAACCCACATGGCCACAAAACATTTCATGGGAAAGAGCCTGTGGGGCTTTCTCTGCATTTCTATATACAACATTTGCCTCTGGGCAAATAATACGGTAATAAGCTGTGTAACCCCAATTGCCCATAGTAATCGCTGTTCACTAGTCTATTGAACCAGAGAAAATGATGACCACTGGATGATATCTTTAGGATTAAATTATTCTGGGTAGGTCAGTCAGTTAACTATCTGACTTCACCTCAGGTCAGAATCTCACGGTTTGTGGGTTTGAGCCCTGCATCAGGCTCTGTGCTGACAGTTCAGAGCCTGGAGCCTGCTTCAGATTCTCTGTCTCCCTCTCTCTCTGCCCTTCCCCTCCTCGCACTCTGTCTCCCTCTGAAAAAAAACTAAACCTTAAAAGAAATTAAAAATAATATTAAGTTATTCAAAGGAGAGAAATATCCATTACTTTAAAACTCTAACTTTTTTAATTGAAAAATTTTGAAAATGAACTGAAGGTTGAAGGGGGTGGGGAAAGAGGTGGTGGTAATGGAGGCGGGCACTTGTGGAAAGTGCACTGGGTGTTATATGGAAACCAATTTGATAATAACGTATTTTAAAAAAAGAAAAAAGGAAACTTAAAAGAAAATTTACTTCATATAAAATTTTTTTTTAATGTTTTTTATTTTTGAGAGAGAGAGCACGAGCAGGGGAGGGTCAGAGAGAGAGGAAGACACGAATCTGAAGCAGGCTCCAGGCTCTGAGTTAGCGGTCAGCACAGAGCTCGACGCGGGGCTCGAACCCACGAACCGTGAGATCATGACCTGAGCCGAAACTGGACACTTAACCAACTGAGCCACCAATGGCCCCACATTTTTAATTAAAAAAAATTTATTCTCTTTATGGCATCACTATGTTTTAGAAGTGTTTTTTGTACTCTGATGGTGACAACAGTGGGCAGCTATGCTGTTTCTAAGTGATCTTACTTTGGAAAACCGCGTCATTCTCTATGTTCTTCATGAAATCTTCCTATTCCACAAAATTTCCAAAGCGTGGGAACCACTGACACACAGGAGGGCTGCTCAGCATTCAGGAGTCAGTCAATGAGACTCATCTTCCTTGGAAAACAGTTTCAGCCTCTAGATTTTAAATGCAAACTGTGGTAACATTTATTTTTATTTCCTATTTTCTGGACAGAATTCTTACCAAAATGGTGAAGGAAACCTAATCAAGCCTGAACTCTATCATTGTCCTGTTTATGGAGGATAAGTTAATGTCACCAGGAAAAAGCAATCAGAGAAAGCCACAAATCAGAATGTTCCACAAGATAGCCGGTATTGCATACTGGCCC
>PISW01012928.1:0-29236 GCA_004023785.1 Mungos mungo | reverse complement strand
CTCCTCCATACTCCCCCTCCATCCCCTCCTCCTCCTCTCCCCTCCTCCTTGCTCCTCCCCTTCCTCTTCCACTTTCACTTAGTGCCCCAAAGCCCAACACTGCCAGGCCAGTGCCAGCCCTACCTCACGTTGTCATGCCGCTGGATGTAAATCTTGTGGAAAATCCTCTCAGGGGGCTTCAGGAAGTCCTCCTTCATCTCCATGGCAACATTCCGGGGCAGAAGGCTCATGAGCAGCCGCTCCTGGACAGGAGAGACGGGCCCACGTGATGCAGCAGGGGCCTCCCTGCGAGTCCTCGATCACCCCACTGAGGTCGGTGCTGACAAGCAGCTCTGCACAGGGGCTGCAGACCCTGCCTGGCCCCTGGGCCCAGCGGCTCATGCCCAGGCCTGGACTGTCATTACACGAGTACCTGCTCCCAGAGGGCTGGGAGGGGGCCAGTATCACCCCCAGAACACGCAGGCCGCCCGGCCCCCTTGCCTGTTCTTCGTGCCCACACGCCCATGTGCCCCAGCTTCGCTGAGCAGGGATCACGGGGGAGACACCAGTGGCTCCAAGCAGGATGGTCCGCCCTCAGTCCACACCCCACTGCCCAACACGGCCCTGAGAGGGACCTCGAGACGGGCTGCAAGGGCCTGTCTCCCAGGATGAACAGGGTCCCCGCATCTCACAAAGATGAGCAGACATGGTACGTTTCCCCAGGTCTCGTCTTCTGGTTTCGCCCTTCCCTGTGGGAGTCAGATGTGCTCTTTCCCCCTAGAGAATCTAGAGCCCATCTAGGCTTTTCCAGAGGAGCCCGCTGCTCGGGGACTCAGTTTCCTCTTCCAGACTCTGCCTCCCTTTTTCCCAGGGACCCCTGCCTGGCCCCAACTCCACTGGCCCCTGACAGGCCACCATACCCGCACCTGAGCCCCATCTGTCAGGCCTTCTCACCCCCTTCCCACCTGCTTTGGAAAGCAGACAAGAGACCAGCGTTTAAATCCCACGGAGAGGTAGGTCGGTCGGCCTGCTTACCCGGGCACTTGCGAAGCTGAGAGGGAGCAGGAGAAGCCCACCTCTCACTCCATCCCTGCAGCCCGGCCCTCTCTGGACCCCTCTCGGCCACAGGCTGTCCCATCAACAGGAACTGTGGCAAAGCCCTCGGGAACCCATACCCCCAGCCCAGAGCCCGCCACCACCGGGTGCCCCCAGCCCTGGGCCCTGGATCCACTCTGCCGTGTGTGAGCCCACGTCCCTGACTGCAGCAGCCACAACAGTCACGGGCCCAGCACACCTCTGGGGGTGCGAGGGCCTCACCCCTCTTGCCCCAGGCTCCACAGAGCACCTCACGTGCCTGGGAAAATGTACGGCGGGCACTTGCGAAGCCCCCCGCCACCTCGCATCTCCATGCAGACTCCCAAGAAGAAGGCCACACACACCTGGTGCCATGAAGGGCTGCATGGAGCTAAGCGGGAGTCAGGCGCGGCCGGGCGGGGGCCTGGAGCCTGTGCCCCGAGCCGTGTGTCCTGAGCGGGCCTGCTCCCACCAAGGCCCACCCGAATGGCTGCTGACTGGACAGACTCCACCGCAGACAAGGGACAGTGCAATAGTGCCACGGCCTGTGGCCACTCTCAATATTCATCACCTAGGTAGATAGCCCCCCGAGTGGGCACAGAAGTGTCCAGGCTGAGCATGGGAGCACAGCCCCAGGGATGAAAAGGCGGTGGCCCAGGGTGTGGCAGCTGGTGTGTGACCAGGGCCTGGCCAGGTGGACACTGACCCCTTCCTTCCCCGAAGGGCCTCTGGGGTGAGGCTGAGCTGGGGGGAGGGAGGCGGGGGGGCTCAGGCCACCGCGTGGCCAGGCTAGGGGTAGCAGCAGCAATGTGAGCACACCTGGATGCTTCTGGAGACACCCTAAGGCACAAGGTGGGGAAACAGAGGAATTGGGCACCACGGAAGGACACCCACGGAAGGCCTAGAACACAGGGAAGCCTGCGCTCTCTCCTCAGAAGACCCAATGTCACGAGGCCCCACACCCCAGACCCCTCAGAGGCTGAGCCACGGCAGGGATGCAGTGGGCACTCCCCTCAAGTGCCCTGCATGAGGTCCCTGGGAAGAGGACCACTGTGTGGCCTCGCATCCCGGCTCTGCCTCTGGATGTGACTCCGTCACATCACACGACCCTGAGGCAGGTGCTCTGAGAAGGGGTCGCAGCACCGTGGGGCCCCACATCCCACCACGCTCGCCACACCTCCGAGCCCCATTGCTGAGAGCCCAGCTCTTAAGTCCCTCACCTGTACCAGTCAGGACCAGGAAACTGAGTCAGCCACAGACCAAGGACTACACGGGAGGGAAGGAAGACCCGAAAAGGCAGAGGGGACAGGAAGGATGGGGGGGAGGGGGCCAGGTGCTGGAGAGATGCCAAGGCAGAGCCGGCCACTGTCCCCGGGTCCCCTGTCCACCCCTTGCATGGCTGTCCAGCCCCTTACTGCCATCTGGGGCTTGATGACCTAAACTAAACACTACATTGTCCCGCCTCCCGCTGTGAGACAGGGCCTGAATGGCCATAGGAGAGCGTCTGGAATGTTCCTATTCTTCCTTTTATCCCTCTGTTGCTGGTGATACAGGCATGATGGCTGGATCTCTACCCGCCATCTTGATTAACATGGATGAGGGCCCACATCGGCAATGGCAGACCAGCTGAGATGGAGACTGGGTGGTAAGGGCTGTGTGGGTCAGCTCTGCCACGTCAGCCATGAAGGGCCTCCCTGCAATCTCCTAGGAGGGGACAAGAATGCTCTCGCTCGCATAAGCCACTGTCACAGGAAATTCCTAACGGCAGGCTGTATTCTGACCAAAGGCTCAGTCAGCATCAGCTCCTCCCACGAGATTAACGATACTACCTAAAGCCAACACACATAACCGAGAGTAAAAGCACACAGCCTTTCCCACGGGGAGCTGACTGCCATCCAGCAAGTTCAGGCACCCCACCCCAATTAAAACCAGCAAAACCTGGGGCAAAATGGCTGTCTGACATCATACAGATACTCCCGGAAATCCACGTCCAATCCCAGACTGAGTCCTAAAGCCCCGGGCCACAATAACACAGCGGCAGAAGCAGACAAGGTGGATCCGTTCTAACCAGCAAAATAAAATACGAGGCCGGAAATCAGAGGGACAAATTTGTGAATGCAGATCACACACAAAGCATCCCAGCCTCCTACAAACTTTAGTACACTTATCTTGGCTATCAAAATGTGACCTAAAATGAGTGTGTTCTTCTTAATAAAAACATTTGATATTTACACCACAGTTGTGAAGACCCGGCTTCCAGGAGACAGAAAAGTACTTTCCAGAGCCCTACCCCACCCTCACCCCCAGTTACGTGCACTGAAGTCCCAGGCACCACACGTAAAAGGCATCAGAAGAATCTGAAAGGCACAGGTAAGGAGGCACAGGCGTGGGGACGGACAGTAGATCAGAGGTGAGGCCTTGGTCTCTGTGTGCCGCGTACCCCAGACTGGGCGCTGGAGCCAGGTGACCCAGAAATGCCCCCAGCAGGCACCACAGTACAGTCCCCCAAACCCAGCTCTCTTCAGCCAAAGGACCCGGACGGGGAAAGCCACACAAAGAGGAAAACTGTAGACAGCCATCGCCCTACTCCAGGCAGACCACCGAAACTTCCCCACACCTCCACACTCCACCGGCTGTGAGGGGCCCCAACCCCACAGGGGCTCCAGCAACCTGGCTAGAAGCATGCATACCTGCCACTCAGAGCCGGGGAGACCGAGGGCTCATGAGTCCCAGCAGAGGCCCTGCATGGAGAGCCTGGACTCCCAACCCCTCCTGGAAGTGTCAGGGTGGTGGCCCCCTCCCCTGCCAAGCAAAGGCACAGAAAACCAGCCACACCATGAGGGCCAAACAAGACCCAGACTCTCACACATAATACCCTGGTGTCCAGGTTCTGATCAAGAACCAGAACATTCTCAACAAATGAATGAAGGCGATCCACAGACGACAGCAGCAAGAGTAACAGAATGGTCAGAATAACAAGCACAGTTTTAAAGCAGCTATTATAACAATAATTCAATAAACAACCACATACACACTTGAAAAATGAAAAAGAAAAACTCCAACAAAGATACACAAGATACAAAAGAGAACTAAATGGAAACTTCAGGGGCGCCTGGGTGGCTCAATAGGTTAAGTGCCTAACTTCGGCTCAGG
The DNA here is from genome assembly GCA_004023785.1 of Mungos mungo. Taxonomy (NCBI): domain Eukaryota; kingdom Metazoa; phylum Chordata; class Mammalia; order Carnivora; family Herpestidae; genus Mungos; species Mungos mungo. Next base: position 25,030 of record PISW01012928.1, on the reverse strand, counting down.
TCATGATCCCATGATTCGTGAGTTCCAGCCCCGCGTCGGGCTCTGTGCTGACAGCTGGGAGCCTGGAGCTGCTTCGGATTCTGTGTCTTCCTCCCTCTCTCTCTGTCCAACCCCCCACTCATGTTCTGTCTCTCTCTCTCTCTCTCTCTCTCTCTCTCAAAAATAAATAAATGTTAAAAAAAATTTAATGAGCAGAGAATCTGATGATGCATTTCTCCAAAAAGACACGTGGATGGCCAACAGGTGACTGAAAAGATGCTCATCATTAATCATCAGGGAAATACAAATTAAAACCATAGAGAGATGTCACCTTATACCAAGAAAACAGATCCCAGTTCATTATATAAAGTTAATATTATCTGACTCCAAAATTGGACCAAGACAAAAAGAAAACTACAGACCAATGTCCCTGAAGACTATGGAGGGAAAACCCTTAACACAACATTAGCATATCAGCAATACGCAACAACACCTGACCCAAATTTAATCAGGGGACACCCAACCAGTCAAATCTGAAATATCGATCAATGTTACACACCGTATCAACAGTATATAGAATAAAAATCACATATCTACACTGTGGCAAGCATAACTATAAACGTGTCAAATCACTATGTTGTATACCTGAAGTTAACGTAACACCACATGGCTGCACTCTGTAGTTACGTTGCAATTATAATCTATACTCAAAAAATGTTTAATCACATAGCAATTTATTCAGAAAAAGAATTTGATGAAATTCAATATCAATTCCTGATGAAAAACACAGAAAAACAAGAAGAGAGGGTAATTTCCTCATCCTCATAAAGAACCACTAGAAAAAGCCTACAACTAATATCATACTTAATGGTGAAACCTTAAAGGCTTTTACCAGGAGCAAACCAAATGATGTCTGCTTTTCCCACTTTTATTCAGCATACAGCACTAGGAAGTACAGTCTGTGAAATAAGATAAAAAAAGAAAATAAAAGGCAAACATATTGGAAAGAAGAAAGAATGCCATAAATATTTGCAAATAATATGATGGTCTATATAAGAAATATAAAGGACTCTGCAAAACCATGCCAAAATAAAACAATATCCAAAAAAGTGAAATAAAGACAAACAAAACAATACCCTCTCCCCAGAAAAACTTGGTATAATAAGTTGAGTTTAGACAGTTTAGACAGTAGGATACGAGATCAACATACACAAAGCAGTTGTATTTCTACAAACTAAGAATGACCACATGGACACTAATATCAAAAATACAGTCTCAGGGAGCCTGGGTGGCTCAGTCGGATAAGCATCTGACTCATGATTTCAGCTCAAGTCAGAATCTCACGGTTCATAGTTCAAGCCCCATATCAGGTTCCATACTGTCAGAGAAGCTTGAGCTTCTCTCTCTTCCTCTCTCTCTGCCCCTCCCCCACTTGTATGCACATGCTCTCTCTTTCTCAAAGTAAATAAACTTTAAAAAGAATTACAATCTCATTTGCAATCACTCAAAAATGGAAATGTCAGGGGTAAATATCAGAATATGTACAGAACTTGCATGCTAAGAACTACAAAACACTGGTTAAAGAACTTAAAGAATATCTAAATAAATGGGGAGACATACCATGTTCATAGACTGGGAGACTCAAAACAGTAAAGATGTCAATTCTCCCCAAGTTGATACGCAGGCTTCACACAAATCCTATCAAAATCCCTGCAAAGATTTTAGTAGCTATAGGGCAGATTATTCTAAAACATATATAGAAAAGCAAAGAAACAATAACAATGAAAATCCTTTTGAAAAAGAATAGCAAAGTGGGAGGAATCACTATACTTGATTTGGAGATTGTATACTACTTGGATAAGATTACAGCCACACTAACCAAGACTGTGTGGAAGGATAAACACAGAGAGCAATGGGACAGGACACAGGCCCAAGAAATAGACTCTCACAAATACACCCAATTGATTTTTGACAATGGCACAAAAGCAGTTCAGTGGAAGACATTTACAGAACTACCATACAATCCAAAGCTATTTACAACAGCCAAGATGTGGAAACAACCTAAGGGTCCATCGATGGATGAATGCGTAAAGAAAATATGGTACCTATATACAGTGGAATATTATTCCGCCATAAAAGGAAGGAAATCCTGCCATTGTACAATATGGATGGACCTAAGGTGTATTACACCAAATGAAATAAGTCAGACAAAGAAAAAGAAATACTGTATAGTCTCACGTACGTGTGGAATCTTTAAAAACTGAGCTCAAAGACACAAAGAGCAGACTGGTGGCTGCAGAGTCGGCGGGGGGGGCAAAACTGGCACGGGGGGTAGCGGGGGGTCAGAAGGTACAAGCTTCCAGTTACAAAATAAGGAAGTTCTGAGGATGTGATATACAGCATGATGATGGTAGTTTACAATATTGTACACTTGAAAGCTGCTGAGAGTAGATCTTAAATTCCCATCAGAAGAAAAAAAGAAACCTGTAACTATGGGAGGTGAAGGACGGTAACTAAAGTTACTGTGGGTGTCCTCTCACAACATAGACACACAGCACATCATGTGCTGTACGCTATAAACTTATACGACGTCATGTCAATTACATCTCAAGAAAACCAGGGGAAATGGCACTGGAGAATGTACAGCATCTTCAACTGATGGACAACGGACACCCACAGGCGAAAAAACGAACCTTGATCTAAACCTCACACATTATGCAAATATTAACTCAAACTATATCATATAGTTCTGTGTGAAAATATGAACTTTCACACGTCAAAAAAAAACACAAGAGAAATCCTTGGGATCTAGAGCTAGACAAAAGTTCTTGAACTTGGCACCAAAAGTACAATCCATAAAAGAGTCAGTTCACAAACCCAGCTGCATCAAAATCAGAAGCATCTGCTCCTCAAAAGACTTGTTAAGAGGACTAAAAGCCAAGCCACACGCTGGGAGGAAATGTTTGAAAACCACACACCTCCCAAAGAACTAGTATCTATAATATATAAAGAACTCTCACAACTTAAGAATAAAAGCTAGATGATGATCATGATAATAGATAGGCGGATAGATGATAGATGGATGATAGATGTCATAGGTAAATATGATAGTTTGATATAATAGATGATAGATAAATGTAATAGATAAATATGACAGCTTGATATGATAGATGATAGAAAGAAAAAAGAAAGAAAGAAAGAAAGAAAGAAAGAAAGAAAGAAAGAAAGAAAGAAAGAAAGAAAGAAAGAAAGAAAAGGGAAGGAAGGAAGGAAGGAAGGAAGGGAGGAAAGAAAAAGAGAGAGACAGAGATCCAGTTAGAAAATGGGGAGTGACATCAACAGACATTTCTCCAAAGAGGACCCGGAGATAGCAAACAACCACCTGAAGAGATGTTCAACATCACAGCCACTACAGAAAGGCAAATTAAAGGTGTACATCAGTACACACCTATCAGAAGTGTTACAACAGAAAACAGTGACACCAGCTCCTGCCGGCGAGATCACAGAGAAACGGGATCCCTCGTGCTCTGCCTGGAGTGAAGAGTGGTCCGGACGCTCTGGAAAGCAGCCTCCAGATTTCTCAGTAAGCATGCCACTGCCACACGGCCCAGCAACTGTGCTCCCGGACGTTCACACCACAGCGGTGAAGCCCTGCATTCACACAGAAGCTGTGGGAATGTTCACAACAACCTTCCCCACAATGGCCCCAAACTAGAAACCATCCACTTGTCCCCTAGCAGGTGAGCAGTCCAGCCAGCGCTGGTCCATCCACACCACGGAACACGACTGACCACAAAAAGGGGTGAGCTGACACCCAACACCCCGGACCGCCAGCTCCGGAAGTCCACACCCTACTGTAGGATTCCACAGCCGTTCCTGAAATGACACATTTACAGACGTGGACAACAGATTGGTGGTTGCCAGCATGAGACTGGAAGTGGGGAGGAGGGATGGGGGTCCACATGGCGCCGGAATGTTCTGCATCTCAGCTGCACCTGCTTGGCCTCCAGCTGCTGGGGAAAGGCAGTGGATAGCCAGGATGCCCCTGTGTGGTTTCTCACAACTACACATGAACCCACAATCGGCTCTAATTAAAAAGTTCATGGAGAGAAAATACAGAATCTGGACGTGGAGAGGGTTCAGCCTCCTGTCTCAGAGACAGGCTTCCTGGCTGGGCTGTGGGGCGTGGCAGGGAGGAGGCCACCTGGGAGCTACAGGGTGACCTTCAGAGGCCTGTCACTACATCCTTATGCTCACCATTGGTGGCAGCCCCAGGCTTCAGGGCTTCACCCCCCAGTCAGGAAGCCCTTCCACCCCATCCCGCCCCCACCCCCAAGCCCAAGGGACACAGAGCTGCAACTTTACCATCTGCTTGCCCTGTCTCGTAAACACTTGTGACCCCCTCTCTGCTGCCCAAATGCCATCTACTGCACCCCGCTTCCCCCTGGCAAACTCCTACACATCCTTCAAAGCCCCAGCCAAATATCTCATAACGCACTGCCCCTTCCCCATGCTACCCGCCCCGAGGACTCCTACTCCTCCACGTGGCCAGCCCCACAGGGCTGTCCCCCATGCACGGTGCACCAGCCTCCCACCACCCCGGCGTCTCCAGAGCCTGGTGTGGGCGAGACATTCAGATGTGTGGGGCCATGGATGCCCAACCATCCCACGTGGGAAGTCCGTAACTGCTTCAGCTCTAGAGCTTGCTTATGAGCCCAGAAGTTCAATTCATGACATGGGATGCCCCAGGTCAACTGGCCTGTTGGTGGGAAATGCTCTCACACACCAGCCAGGGTGTAGTCACCCTGTGTCCCTGTGGACAGGGAAAGGGTCACAGGCAGATGCGTCCGGTGTGTGCTTCTGGCCAAGCTGATATGCTAGGGGCTGTGTGGGAGTGAAGTGGTCGTGCAGGACAGGCAGTCAGAGACTGACCTATGTCCCCGTCGGGCCCAGGATTCACAGAGGACATGAACTTCCTGTCTGTGCTGCTCGGCAGCCCAGGGCCTGTCCACCCGTGTGCAGGGCTCGGCTGGACATGGCTGAGCACCAAGGCCTCCGCCTGGGTCTCTCTCCGGGCCACACAGCAGAAATCGAGCGTGTGCTGCAGAGGTGGGGGGGGCCCAGGCCCACGCTGACCCTATAGCAGTTCCCACATGGTCCCCAGAGGGGCCTCAGGGGACACTGGAGAGGGGACACACCCCCAGAGGGACTTCATCTGCGGGGCAGGGAGCCCAGCTGTTCCTGAGTGATTCTCACAGACAGCAAGTAAACCCCGGCCATATTCTCCCTCAGGACCAGTGGTCAGCATGGCGTGGCTGGCTCTGCGTGGTCCCCCAGGCCTGGTCCTGGCAGCTGCAGACTGCCCACCTGGGGGGCTGAGGCAGAGCCCCCCAAGCTCATTCAGGCTGCAATCAATGCCACCAGGTTGGTCTGTGGGTCAGAGAAGCACATTTCCCTGCTGGATGTGGGCCGGGTCTGCTCTCAGCACTATGGCCGCCAGGTTCCTGGGCACAGGCCCTCCATCCTGAGGCCCCCCAGTGCTCCCCCCGCCCAGAGTCCCTCAGAGGTCCCCTCACCCCAGCCAGAGGAAACGCCCATCTTCCAAAGGACCCGAGTGAGGTCAGACACCACCCCCCCACCGAGAACCTCCCTTTTGCCATAAATGTATCCTAATCAGGCCAGTAACTGGGGCCACCTGAGCTGGCGGGCAAGCAGCCCAGGGACAGTCAGCGACCTGCTCACGAGGCCCAGAACCCAGTACGGGTGCCCACCGGGCCTCCTGCCTCATAGAGCACAGAGCAGGAAGGGGAAGAGCCCAGGAGGGCAGCCTGCCTGCGTCTCCACCTCCATCTGCACACAGTGCCCAGGACCGAGGCCAGGGCCCCCCCAGCCCAGTACACGCAGGTGGCCTCCCGACCATGACCCAGCCAAGCTGCATAGCCAGCTTCTCCCCACCGTCAAATCATGCACCTGACTTCCATGTGAGTGTGGCGGGTGCCACGGTCTGAAGCGTGTCCCCTCAATATCCGTATGTGGATGATGTGACTATATTTGGAGAAAGGACTTCGAGGAGATGACTGATATTTCATGAGGTCTAAGGCTGTGGTCCTAATCTCAGATGACTGTCCCAGTAAGTAGACACAGCAGCACCTCTCTCTGCATGTGCACTGAGGAAAGGCCACGTGAGGGGCTTGGAGAACCCAGTGGAATGCGGGTGGAAAGGAAGCATCCAGCCAGAAGGAGGGAGGCCCGGTTCCCGTGGGACTGCCCACCACGAGGTACCCTGCACGCAAGGTAGGAAGGGGTGCTGAGCAGGACTGCTTTCCAGAGCTGGCTGCCAGCTGGAGGGACGGGTGGGGGGGCAGGGGTGTCCTTTATCCCCCTGCAGGACTGCCCAGGTCAAAAGGTCTGGTGCCTAGCATGACACCCTCAAGGTCCACCCACTTTGCTACAAATGGCCAGATTTCATTCTTTCTCATTGCTGGGTAGTATTCCATTGTATAGATAAACCACATCTTCTTGATCCATTCATCAGCCGATGTACATTTAGGTTCTTTCCATGATTTGGCTATTGTTGAAAGTGCCACTATGAACATTGGGGTACATGTGCCCCTATGCATCAGCACTTCTGTATCCCTTGGGAGGCAAATCATGAGACACTCTTGAATACTGAAAACAAAATGAAGGCTGAAGGGGGAGGGGGAGAGGGTAAGGAGGGGTGCTGGTGATGGATGAGGGCACTTGTGGGGAAGAGCACTGGTGTTCTATGGAAACCAACTTGACAATAAACTTAAAAAAAAAAAAAAGGTCTGGTGCCCGAGCCAAGGGCTTTGGAGTGTCGTGGCCCTGGCTCTGCTGGGGGTACTGGGGGCAGAGCACAGTGGCCCAGGCTCTGCTGGGGGGACTCAGGGCAGAGCACCATGGCCCGGGGTCTGCTGGGGGAATTCCAGGGTGGAGCATCATGGCCCGGGGTCTGCTAGAGGGAACTGGGGTAGAGTGCCATGGCCCGGGCTCTGCTGGGGGGACCTGGGATAGAGCGCCATGGCCCGGGTTCTGCTGGGGGGAACTAGGGTGGAGCACCATGGCCTAGGGTCTGCTAGGGGACCCAGGGTGGAGCACCATGGCCCGGGTTCTGCTGGAGGGACATGGGGTAGAGCGCCATGGCCCAGGCTCTGCTCCCCCGTGTCTGGGCAGTCATGCAGATGACAATACAGAGGGCAATGCTGGCCCCTGGCCGTTCTCGACCCCACGCCCTGCACATCAATGTGCCAAGGCATCCAGAGGAAACCCACTCCCCACTCGGCACCAGGAGACAAAGGGCCTCAGGGCAGCCATGAACACAGCGCTGGGAACCGGGGCTGCTCCTGCATGTTCGTGTGACCTGCGTACTGAGACTCAGGAAGGCTGTCCTGGCACTGCGCCTGGGACAATCGGTGGCCAGAATGGCGCCTTTCCTGCATGCCTGCTCAGCTCATGTGTGGAGCCAGCAGCCTGGCAATTTGCTTATGAGGCCGCATCAACACGTTTCAGCGGCCATGGGCTTCCCAAATCCTTGCCTTCCTTCTTGAATCCGTTTATCTATCAGACGCCGCCCATCTGGGAACCAGGTTTGCAGATACCCTGGCGTGTACTCATCCTGAGAACGGCCCTCATATCTATTTTTAGCCCAGCTTTATCTGCAGCCATGCTTACCTGTCCCCAAGGCCCTTCTTTGTGCTCCACAGCTTTCCAAGTTCAAAGACCCAACTTTGGATATTTTTTTCTGAAGGCAAAAGATCCTTGTTAAAAGACCCTCTGTGTCCTTTCGGAGCATTTGAACTTGCGGATCTGTCTGCTCAAACCCTCTGCTGAGCCGTGGTTCAGGACATGTGGGGCTGGAAAGGGGGAATGTGGCTGGTTTTAGGGGGGTCCTGGGTCCTGGGTGTCGGCCTCCACTGTCCTCACAGTGAGCTCAGCAGAAAGAACCCCCCTGGATCACCCACCTCCTGGGGCTAGGCCACGGCCCTTCGCAGGAGCTGATCTGGTGGGACGGCGGGTCTCCGCACCCCCAAGTCCCTCCCAAAGGAGTCCACCATGGAGGCCCTGAAAACACATGTAGCTTCTTCCAAGTATGCATAGAACCTTCTAGAAGTGGAGTATGTGTCTACGCAGAAGACGGCTCCCGCCCACCCTCTCCCCCACAGGCTGCCCTGGGAAGGGCTACAAGCTGTTCCAACAGTCCCAGCTCTGGAACGCTGGGGCAGGGGCAGGATACCACGTTAACACCCCAGGGTCTGCAGCCAAAGTGGTTGTACTTTTTTCTAGATTTACCTCCACAAATGGAAGCTGTTAGTTCTAAGGGACAGGGGAGGGCAGGGATGAGCACCTCCATCCCGGTGGAAGGAGGGGGGTCCAGGGACCAGACACACTGCAACCTGCACCCAAGAGGAACTGACCTACGTCGAGTGACAACATCCTCCGCCAGGTCTGCAAACATGGACAAGGGCCCGCCAGTCCCGGGTTCCGGAGCAGAGTGGCGGGGCCAATGGGGGTCCCGCCCCTCCCGGAACAACACAGCCCGGCCGCTAGACAGACGCGGGTTCTAATGCGGGGTATCTGCTTTTCAGAGCAGGACCCTCCCCTTCCCTCCCACAAGCCCACAGGCTGGGCAGCCACAGAGGCCAGGGCCATCCTGCAAGCATAGCCCCAGGAGAAGGTGAACTGCCTGCTCTGGATGCTGCCATCCAGTGAGCCAGGAAGCCTCCAGCCTCCGCTCCTGGGTGCACACGCGTGCCCCGCCCCCGCCCCCAAGTTCTCCCCTCTGCCTTGACCCCAAACGTGCGCCTGACCCCACCTCATGCCTGCAGGTATGCTTGGCCGGAACAGGGTCACACACCTTCCACGGCACGCAGAGCCCTGTCTCCCTCCCTCTTCTCCGGAGGCCCCCCAGCTGAGGCAACAACAAATAAGGGATTCCTCTCAACCACCACGCCCTGCCCAGCACCCGCGCCTCCTGCAGAATCCAGCGGGCATGCTGCACCACACTGTGTCCTTTCCAGAGCCCGACGCCCCAGCGACCCCGCCCAGAGTTCTGTGACCCCCTTTCCAGAATCAGGGTGTGTCCCCAGCACCCCCTCCCACAACCACGATGCATCTGCCAATATTCCATCCTCACACATCACCCAGGGCACCATCTTACTCGCTCAGGGTCTGGAGAACATCCTAGAAGCTGCTATTAAGTCAGACTGTTTGTTAATTAAGTTTCAACACGAAAACACAGACGGATCACCCCCAGGTCGGTGGTCGCACTTCCCTCAACTGTAACCCTGGGGCTTCAGGCTACCTCTCAGCTGCCCTGGGCCTGCCAGGTGGGGGTCCCCGGGCAGCGGTGACGCCCCAGGTGCCTGCAGGTACATGAGAGCCCCCGAGAGGCGCCCCCCTCTGCTGTCCCAGAGACAGGGCTTCATGAGCTAAAATCAGCCTGGCCAGCCCGAGGCAGGCTGTGACCCCAAGTGCATGTCACAGGGCCGCCCAGGGAGCCACTGCCTGGTGACAGACCCAACCCACAGGCTCCATAAGGAAAGGCGTGGCTGGTCACAGTCCAACTCGTCCACTCTCAGGATGGGCAGGGACGGCAAAAATGACCTGTCCTCTCTCACCCTCCTGTTCCGAAAGCACCTGATGAAACCACCAAGGGAAATGACCAACGAGTCTGAAAACAGGAACAACTGAATTTGTACACAAAGAAGCATGAGGGGAGAGAAACACACCTGGGGACACGGGGCCCCTCCTAAAGGAGCATCGGCCTGTCCACAGTGAGCGGCCCGTCCGCACCCACAGGGGCACACACGCCAAAGGAATCCGAACGGCACCCGCGGGAAAGCATCATCTGGATCAGTGAGCAGCCAGGTGGCTGCACGTCCTGACAGACAGCGGGTGTAGACAAGGACCAGACGCATTGCTGGGGAGGGCGCTAGAGTCCGGAAGGCGTCCCACCCAGGGACCCCGGACCTGGGAGTCTGCATTTCTGGTGGGTCCCCAGGGACCCCGCTCTGAGAGCCACTGTGGCCCAGAGCTGAGTGCGTGGGTGCAACTTGTAAAGATGAAGTGGAGCACAACAGTATTTGCCAAGTAGCCACAGACCCAGCGAGAGAAACGTGGCCGTGTCTGCTGTTCCAACAACATAACAGGGAATTCTTCAAGCCGCTGCGAACACAGACAGTCACAGGGAATAACATTTTTAAAACACAGTGTCCAGGGGCATCCAGGCGGGCTCAGTCAGTTCAGCATCCAACTTTAACTCAGGTCATAATCTCATGGTTGTGGGTTCAAGTCCCGCATTGGGCTCCGGAGCCTCCTTTGGACTCTGCATCTCCCTCTCTCTCTCTGCCCCTCCTCCACTCACGCTAGTGTTCGCTCACTCTCTCGCTCTTTCTCTCTCTCTTTCTCTCTCAAAAATAAATAAACCTCAAAAATTTTTTAAACGACAACAGTGTCTAACTGCCAGTGCTGAGGAGGGAGAGCTGCGCACGCGCACATACGCACGCAGGGTCGCACACGTTCGCACGCAGGGAAGAAGCTGCGGAGCCCTCTGCGGGAAAATACAGAAAAAAAGATTATACAGACCCCAGAACAACAACGAAGAGGGGAGGGAATGTGCACAAAGACCAGACCGAGAACAACAGAGCGCGCAACGGGCTGGCAGGATGGGGCAGCATTCACCGTTGTGCAGATTCTCCACAGAAGAACGTCAGCCCTTGAGCCTCCGAGAGGTGGGGCTCCGTCCTCCAAGGGATGAGAGCACTCGTCCTGGACCCGCGTGAGCGCCGGCACGGCCACCGCGTGACAGCAGGAGCGTGTGTGACTGCTGACGCCGGGGGCAGGGCCGCGGGCTTGGAGGAGCATGCGCCTGGGGGTCTCTGCACATGCGGCCCGCACCACGGCCACCACCACCGCATGGCGCACGGTCCACCCAACCCCCGGAGGTGCCCGGACATCAGGAGACACACTAGGGCCGGAACCTCAGGTGGTCTCCGGGAAAGGCGGCAGACGGATGGGAAGAAATGAAAACAAACAGCAGGCAAAGGGAGATATCGAAGAACAGAGAAAACAGGAGAAAAAGCAAAGGAAGGTGCAGAACCACACGGGAACAACCCCAAATACTGCTTTTTCCAGGACATCGGAGGCCTGAGACCTGGAGGGGGCCACCCTGGGATCCCGTGGGGGCCACAGCACTGTGCTCAAGCGCCTGGGAAGTGGTCAAGAGACTGTCCGCTGGTGGGAGTAACGCTTGCCTGGAGAAACGCTCAGGGCACAGCCCCCGAGGACACACAATCATACATACGTGTTTGCATGCATGCGTACGCACACACTAAGATACTCACAGACCCGCACACACATGCACACTTCCACACACACATCTGCACACGTCCACGTGTATACACAAACACCACACACAGCAACACACACCTCTGCATACATGCATGTACATACGCATGTACACACACTTATAGTCACATCCAAGTTTGCACACACACGCGTGTACACAGATATCGTTATACAAAAATCTATACACTTATACTCACATCCACACGTGTACACACAAGTGCACATATACACAAATATATGCATGTGTGTGCACACACTTATACACGCATCCACATGTTTGCAACACATACATGTGTGTAAACTGACACACTTACACACAAAAATACACACATGTGCACACATTTATATGCAGACACCCACATGTATGCATGCACACGTACACCTGTCCCAAATACCATATACACACATGCACATGCGTGTACAAACACCAAGGCATGCACACTGAGTCCACACGAAGGCAAATCTACCCATGTTTACACAGACATGTATACACACGTACACTTCCATGCGTGCTCCACATGTCCACATCCACGTGTACACATACAGACGCATACACATCCACACAGGTGACACACACGCATGCATGCATGTCCCACATGCACACATATTTCTACGCACAGATGTTTATCTCCAACAGACAAGTCCATCCCCAGACACACACACGATCTAAACACATGTACATCATCTACTTCTAAACCGCACCCTACCTTCACTGTAAACAATAGGTAGCGTTATAGTATCTATAAATAAACACACGTGTGTGCAGGTTTTAAACGTGCAGCCAGGACTCCACGCCTATGAGCATGAAGGCGAACTCGCGTGTACCGCCGAGCCCATCTGCCACGCCCACGACAATGAGGCTGAGCCCCTGACACTCTGGTGAGACAGTGTGGGGTCTACCTGGTGAGGGCCTCGCCGACCACCTCGCGGGCCCCAGGACAGTGACCAGGAGACACCGCTGAGAGGAACCGGCCTGGGGACATGGTGCTGATGGTTGCTCTGAGTGGTGGGGACCAGTCCGGCTCACCCCGCGCCTGTGCCCCTCAGACTGGGGTGAGGGATCCCGCTGCCCCTCAGGCTGTGGCAGGAGCCAGGCAGGATGCACCCCAGGCTCACGGCCGAGACACTAGCGCAGGCCCCCGTGACAGCACTCTCAGGGTCCTGGAGGCTCTGTGGGTCACACCGGTCCACAGGTCAGGGCCCACCACACCAGCACCAATGCCGGCCAGGCCTTGTCCCCTGGCTCCCGGAAGCTGACTCCAGCTGGATCCCACCCCAACACCCACCCCCAGCATCCACTATACCCCCACCTGTGCTCTTCAGCATCTCAGCCCCCTCCAGGGCGACGGACCCACAGGACCCGCTCCATAGCTCTCCCTGACTCCCCAGCCCCACGGCATCACCTGGGCACACCTTGTCTCACTGATGGGGAAACCAAGGCCGGGAACCACAGAGGGTGGCAATTCTCCACCTTCATGTCTAAGGAGCCCCCACTGCTGCTGCTTTGTCTTCTTGGACTTGATGAGGGGCCAGCCTGGACCTGAGGTCCCTAACCACCCCCACCCCATGGTCCGTGCTCCCTGCCCTGCACCCCCGTCCCACACTCCCCGCTCTGTGCCCCCTCACCCTGCCCCATAAACGCACCCAGTTCTGTGCTCCCTGCCCAGGTCCCTCACTCTGATCACCCCACTCCATTCCCTCTCCCCACACCAGTGCTCCCCACTCTGTGCTCCCTCAGCCCTGGCCCTGTGCTCCCCTCTCCATGCCTCCTCCGGCCCCATGTCCCCCACTCTGTGCTTTCTGCCCAGGTCTCTCACCCCGATCTCCCCACTCCACACCCCCTCCCCACACCTCATGCTATCCATTCTGTGCTCCCTCACCCTGTCCTGTGCTCCTCTCTCTGTGCTTCTTTCCCACCCCGTCCTCCCCACTCTGTGTTCCCTGTCCCAGGTTCCTCACCCTGTGCTCCCCTCTCTGTGCCCCAGCACCCTGCCCTGTGCTCCCTGCTCCATGTCCCCTGCCCCATGCTCCCTGCTCCAGGTCTCCCCACCGTGTTCCCTGCTCCAGGTCCCCTGCTCCATGTCCCTCACCCCGTGCTCCATGCTCCAGGTCCCCTGCCCCATGCTCCCTGCTCCAGGCCCCCCGCCCCGTGCTCCCTGCTCCATGTCTCCACCCTATGCTCCCTGCTCCATGTCTCCACCCCGTGCTCCCTGCTCCAGGTCCCTGCCCCGTGCCCGCTGTGTCCTTGCAGGTGACAGCCCCACTGCACTGACCTGCTTCTCGTTCTCGTCCTCCAGCCTCAGCCGATCTTCGATGCAGTTCCGGGCCTGCAGGAAGGCTTTCCGCTGGGAGCGCTCGGCCAGGACCCGCACGAAGACCCCGTACATGTTCACACTGAGGAAGAGCAGGGCATTGGCACCAAGCTGGAAAAGAGAGAACAGAGCACCATTCACATGGGGCGCTAGCTCAACAGAGGCTCCTCAACACCCCTGACAGCCAGCCTGGCAACTGGGCGCTGCGTGGGCAGACCTGACCCACAGCACAAAGCAGGCATCACACAGCCACGAGCCGTCGAGGCTGGCACATCCCGCCTCCTGGGCTTGTCACCGGGTGGAACAGCATGCTGGGTGCATCCCCCAAATTCAGGTGAAAACCCTGTCCCTCAGGACCCCACAGCAGACGGCGTTTGGATATGAGGTCTTCCAGGATGCTGAGAGATGGGGAATGTTTCTTTTAAACTTGTATAGCTAGCTTAACTTCTAATCTCTAACTGCTACGTTACCCTGAAAGTTACCCCTAAAGTCTACCCTATGTTTTAGTGGATATTTTATGCTTGCTTAATGAATAAATAGTGTACAAACAATGGGGCTCTCCTCAGCCTTAGCATAAGGCTGACTCCTTTTAAAGCCAAAGGAGCCCCAAACAAACAGAACACAGTATTTGTATGAATTGAAGTAATGCCCTAACACAAAGATGTAATCATAAGTCAGGGGCGCCAAACAAATGTCATGTTCTCTGATACAGCAATCCAAAGTAAGCATTCCAGGTCAGCAGCTGGCTGTACCACACATTAGGGGTCCAGGTTTTTCCCAAACTCCCATTGTTCTGCCCTCACTAGGGTTCTTACCGTCATCTTCATGGCTGATACAAGGTTGCTGTGGGTTTTAAGCAGCAGCAAGGGGGAGAGCATGAAGAAGGCACACCCAGCCTTTAGGACTAGTCCTGGAGGTGGCACAGTTTTACTTCTCTTCCTAGTTCATTGGTGAGAACTGACCTGTAGCCAACCCAAGATTCAGAAGAGGTTGGGAAATTTAGACTAGCCATGTTCTCAGGGAATACACAATGACAGATTTTCGCAGAAAACTCTGAACCTTTTGGAAGGAATATTTTCAGGGCAACACTCTGAGGTCTTGTCCATCAATTGAATACCTAATAGAGTGTTATGTTCAATTTTGGTGCTCTTACCAGCAAAAATGTAGAGAAACTAAAAGTTAAAAAAAAAAAAACATGGAAACGAGGTCACTAGGGAGGGCCAGAAGCCTGTGTGACTGGTGTCCTCACAAGAAGAGGAGACCAGGACACAGACACACAGCAAGGGGTGACCCCGTGAGGGCTGGGGAGGAGATGGCGTCCAAGCCGCTGGGTTGGGCTGGGCTGGCCACCCAGGTTACCATCTGAGGAAATACGAGCAGGAGCAGAGAGCAGCCGCTCCACACAGAGCAGCGGGGGAGGGCAGATCGAAACCAAGAGGAAGGAAGGACCACATCACCGGTGATCACGAAGCATCACCCAAGGTGAGTGAGCGTCCAGAGCCCTGTGCTCGGCGCTCGCTGCCGTCTGGGGGCAGGAGTAAGGAAGGGGCCGGCGAGAAGGATGCTTCTGGGGTGCCGCCCAAGGCCCACACCCGGAGCCTCGCACCTGCTGGACCGGCTAGGAGGCCTTGAGGGAGGTCCTGGCTTCAGGAGCCTTAACTCAAGGCCAGTCCAGACCGCCCGGGAGCCCACGATGGCCACACCACAGTCGCGGCAGACCAGGGAGGATTGGGGAGGATCGGATCCCACTTCCCCTCCCAAGAGGTGCAGTGGTGTGTCTGAGCATCGTACAGAGCCGCTATGCTCAGTCTCGGCAAAGACGTTGGGTTTCTGTGTCTGACTCGACATGGGCATTTCCTGTGGGTTCTGAGGGCCACTGCTGCTCCCGCACCAGACGGAAATACTGCCACCCAGCACTGCAACCCACGCACACCTGCACGGGACAAAAGAGGGACAGGCAGCAGTCTCTGCCCAGACGGCCTCGCCACGGACGAGCAGGAGGACGAGGGAAGGCAGACCGAGATCTGTGCGGACGGAGAGCCCGTGGCACTGGATGGAACCAGAGCAGGGGCGGGGAACAGGCTGAGGTGCAGGCAGGGACCACGCAGGCCACGCAGGGACAGACTGGGGCCTGTGGAGGGCATGTGGCATCTCCTGTGTCCCAGCCCGGGAGAGCGTGACTCCTCCCTCAGGAGGGACACACAGGGCCAGGGTGGCAGACAGCAAAGTGGTTCAAGGAGGTGACAGGGACATAAGAAAACCAGGGACATGGATCCCCAGGGCCTGGCATGCAACTTGTCCTCCTGCTCACCAGCTCGCCAGGCAGCCCAGCTCACATACACCTGCCGGAGCTCACGTCTCCACACGCTTGGGAACGTACCCCTGAGACAGCACCTCCCACACACCACGCTGTCCCTGTGAGGGTCAGGGAGCCACCCAAGTCCTATAAGCATGGTGCCCACGGTGACCCTGTCATCTCTGTGTGTCCCTGCTCACCTCCCTGTGCCTGGTCTCCCTGTGACCTAACAGTCTCCATGTGATGGGCCATCCTCGTGTGACCCGGCCATCTCCTGTCCCTCTAAATCCACTGATCCACTGTAGCTGAAGCATTCCTTGTCTGAAGCAGGTGTGGGGCTGGAGGGAAACGCTTCCGAGGTGCTGAACCAGCCTCTCACCAGGCACAGGGTAAGGGCTGGTGTGGCCCTCCCGGGGGTGCTGTGCATTATCCTAGTGACCAGGCAGTGTCCTGTGTGCACTCAGATCATCTGCTCTATTTGCAGATCAGCTCCCGTGAGCTGTTTGCGGAGCTCCTTGTCGGAGGTGGCAGGAAGCCCAGCACGTGTGAAACAACCAAGGGCAGGTTTGCAGAATCAGTATTTAAACGTGTTCTGAGCATGGTGCCCACAAGCACGGTCCTGGGCACTTTTCCAAACTTAAAACAAGCACGCATCACTGCACGGAGCATGCATCTCTTCCTGGGTAACACCCGGTCCATCTGGCTTCTAGTGCCCCTCCAGGCCTGGGCTTCACATCCTGGTGGCACATGGGACAGCCTCCCACCCTGTTGCCCACGGCGACCCCATGGGAGCCCCGGGCCATCCCTCTCTCCAGGGGAGACACAGGCGGAGAACAAAGCCTGCCTGGGGCACCAGCACCCACAGACATCCCTGCACTGGGGCCAGGATGAAAGTCATACTCACAGGCAGCACACATGGCTTTTCCAGAAACTAAGGCATCAGCTGGGCCCAGGGTATGGCTCAGGAAATGTGACGGCCCCCCAATGAGGCTGGAGGTAAAACTGAGGCTGGGGTGCAGGCAGGCTCTCATAGCCGGGCAAGTGAGCAGACTAGGATCTGTCTGGCCTGGGCTCAGACACCTCACTGCACTACCCTGCCACTTCCTGCTCCCAACTAATTCTCAGGACTGTCACAGGCCATGAAGTCAGAGGCCTGGGTTTAAGCCCAGCTCTGCCTGCTGCTGCAGGACCCCATATCTTCACCTGCTGTGTCTTGACATGGGATAGCATACCCCTATAACATCACCTTCTCTAGTTCTACCAGCTGGAATCAAACCTGCAGAGATACACCTCCTCATTCAAAACATCCATTCACCCATCCTCCCATCCATCCACCCACCCAACCATCCATCCACCCATCCATCCATCTACCCACCTACTCATCCATTCATCTGCCCATCCATTCATCCACCCACCCATCTACCCATCCATCCATCCACCCACCCATCCTCTCATCCATCCATCCACCCACCTACCCATCCATCCATCTATCCATCCATCTACCCACCTACCCATCCATCCACCTATCCACTGATCTACCCATCCATCCACCCATCCATCCTCCCAACCATCCACCCACCCAACCATCCATCCACCCATCCATCCACCCACCTACCCATCCATCCATCCATCTATCCATCCATCCATCCATCCACCCACCTACCCATCCATCCACCCACCCATCTACCCATCCATCCACCTATTCATGAATCCATCTATCCATCCATCTATCCACCCACTTACCTATCCATCCACCCACCCACCCATCTATCCTCTCATTCATCATTCCACCCACCTACCCATCCATCCACCCATCCATCCACCCACCTACCCATCCATTTACCCATCCATCCAACCACCCACCCACCTATCCATTCATTCATCTATCCATCTATATCATCCATACACCCATCCATCTATATCATCCATGCTTTTATCCATCCATCCATCTACCCATCCATCTGTGCATCCATCCATCTATCCATCCATATCATCCAACACCCATCCATCTATCCATCCATAAGCCCATCTATCCATACATGCATGTATACTTACACGCATCCACCCATCCACCTACTCATCTATCCATCCATCCACCCATTTACCCATCCATCCATACCACTCATCCATCTATCCATCATTTGTGCACAATTCCATCCATCACCACCCAGCCATCCATTAATCCACTCATCTATCCACACATCCATCCATCATCCTTCATGCCCCCATCCATCTATCCATCCATACACCCACCCACCCATCCATCCATCTATATCATCCATCCATCTACCCGTCATCATCCATTCACCCATCTATCCTTCCATCCATCCACCTACCCATCCATCCTTCCATCCACCCACACCCATCCATTTACTCACCTATCCATCCATCCATCCATGTGCCCATCTAACCATACATACAACCCATCCATCATCTATCCTTTCAACCATCCTCTGAAACACAGCATGAGCTGGGCCTCAGACCTGTGTCCCCTCCCTGCTGAGCTGGCAGGGCCTCCTTGCCTTAGACAGGCCAGCCAGCTGCTGGAACCACAAGGGTGACAGAAACCTACATCAAAGCACTTCTGGGAGGTGAAAATGTGTGTGTGAGCTCTGGCTCAGGGACACACATGGGCCACCCTGCTTCACCCAGCCCAGTCACACACATCTGCTACAAAGGAGACCATTTTCTCAGATGGGAGCTGAGGTCAGGGTCGGGGAATGGTCTGTCCAAGGTGACACTGGAATTACTGTAGAGTGGCATCAGTCCAGCCCATGCAGGCACCACACTGACACTTCTGGGAACTATCTAGAACACACCAGAAGCAGTAACGCACGTAGGTCATGGAGAAGCGTTCTCTGGTCAGGGAACCAGCATCACTGCAAACGAGCAAACCTCCCAGAGCCATCACCCAGGGCACGTGCTCACTGAAGAAAGAGCAGCGCACAGCATCTTCGGTCCCGACTCGACCCGCCTGCAGAGCACAGGACCACAGTGGGCCACCTCTGCCCCGCACGCTGCCTCAGCAGGAAGTCCTGTTCCCGCTCGGTCAGCTCCACAGATGCTGATGCTGAACAAAGAGTCCAAGCCTTGGGTCATCAGCGGGGCTCACAGGCTGCCGGTGGAAAGTGCTGAGCCCATGGCCAGAGTGGCAGGGAAAGCGACTCAGGGCCCCTCCTGTGTGGCCAGGAGAGGTGGCAGTGGGCCAAAGCAGACCCTCGCCCAGTGGACCCCAGCAGACAGCCAGTGGGATGGGCGCTTCGGGATCACCTGGAGACGAGTATGCAAGGCCCTCAGGTAAGCAGCCAACCCCTGCCACACAGCAGGCACCCATCAGACCTTCAAGAAGGTGGCTGTAGGGAGGGGAGGAGCTGTCCACTGGGGCAGGCAGGCTCCTCCCACCCTGACCATGACCAAGTGGAGGGGACGGGTTCTGAGTGGAGTCAGAGGTGGATTAAAAATGGACAGAACTGGGTCTGGCACGTGGACATGAGGCCAGTTCCTAGAGTGACCACAGAGCCACAGACCCAGCCAGGAGGTTAAGGGCCACCACCTGGAGGGCAAAGGTAGGAAAGCAGTTATTGAAAGCATGAGACCACCTGGTATCTGTGTCCCCTCCCCCAGGGGGCCCGGGAGGGGGCTTCCACAGCATCCACACTACTAGTCAGGGGCGCAGTGAGAACTATGGTCTCATTGCCAAGGGACACTGTAACAGATGCCGTCTCCCACGACTCCTGTCCTGAGACCTCTCCCTGTATTTGCTTCACTTTGTCATTCTCTAGGTACAGGTGCTGACCACGCCTCTCGAGTGCCTAAGGCCGCCTTGCAAAGCAGAGCATTGCCACCAGGGCTCCCAGGGCTAGGAGCGGACCCTCCCGACCCCCCACCCCCAGCCCTCAGCTGGGATCACACGCCAACTCTTGGCAGGACCGCCTTCTCTGGCCCTTGTCAAGTGAGCATCTGGGGCACATGAGGAATTCTATGCACTGGCCTGTGCTTCATCACCCGGTGTCCCTGCCAGGCTTCCCTGGCCACCCCTCCGGCTTCTCTGAGCACCTCTTGGAGCCATGCATCGACCCGGCAGCCTGGGCCCCTCCGGCCTGCTCCCACACCTCCCCGTGCCACTAACCCCACAGCATGGGGACGAGTGCCTTTCCTCCTGGCCCACCCTGCTGGCATGGCAGCTCCACTACCTGGAGGACATGGCCCCCTGGCCCCCGAGGGCACGCTCCCCACCTGTACTGGGTCATGTTACATAAACTGTTAGCTGCACGGACATGCCGGAGTGATGTGGGTTGTTCTGACTAGAAGCATCATCCTGAATTTCACGACTGCTGAGAAATTCCGAGATAAATAACCTAACCCAAAAGACCCTTTAAAAACCACAGGCCACTGCTGAGGGCAGGACGGTGGGCCGCACCTGGGAGCCTGGAGGTGCAGGGATGCAGGCTGTGGGCCCCAAGCGGGCAGAAAGCCGTCGAGACCAGCTGGACACGGCCAACCCTTCGGTGACCCAGGAGTGCAGAGTTCTAGAGTTTACAAAGCCCTGAGGCCAAACCTGCCATTGCCCATATTTACCAGGGAGGACACGGGTTTACAGAGGCAGACATGTGGACAGGAGTGACTGGCGTGGAACCAGAGCCATCTCCAGATCCGGGAACCGGCTGGATGGGCTTGAGGATCCCATGGCTTCGGCACTGCCAGGTTTGAGAGCAAATACCCTCAGGATGCACGGGCTCGGGATGAGAACCCAGTGACATGTCCTGGGGAGTGGGGAAGTGCATGCCACATGGGGCTGCCAGAGAACTGAGAGCAGACTGTTGAGACAGATGGACTCGAATGTGAGGTCCAGAGAGCAGTGGAGACCCTGGCCTCTGACCAGACACAGGTCTGGAAAGGGTTGGCACTGCAGGAGGGAGCAGGACCACAGAGCTTGGAGGGGCGCCTGGACAGTTGGGGCCAGCTGGAGGAGGCCTCTGGAGCCTCTTAGGTGGGAGGCCAGCACCCACCTTCTAAAGGAAGCACGAGGTGACCCCAGCCCTTAAAATGAAAACTGCAATAAAATGGGGACTGCTCTTTTGAAATTTTCCCATTCTCTTCAATTCCTTCCTCCCATCTTTGGGGTGGGACCCCAAACATGAACCCTGGGGGCGCAAATAGCTGCTGTGCTATCTGTCAAGGTGACCAATCAGTCAGTCCTCTGTCTTCATCTGCCAGGGTACTGCGCCCCCTCCCAAGTGGAAAGAACAGCCGGTCCCCCACCCCCGCTCCCCTTTCCTCCCGGGAAGCCCCCTCCCCATGCCCATGCGCTATAACTCTGTCCAGTAGGAGGACTCTAGCCACCACGGTCAGGGTATCTCAGAGGCATCCTCACCAACAGAACTGGTGCCCACACTGCACGTTCAGATGTCCTGCGGCCATTCAACCAGCCAGAAGACCGCCATCCCCGCCCCGCGCAGGGGAGCCCCTCAAATGGATTTCTCGAGACTGGATCTTTGGAGAAAAGGCACACTTGGGGAGGACTGGGTGGCGGCATCTGCCCAAGGAGCCCCAGGGGGCACCCCTCCATGGCAACCACCGGGACCAGGTGTCCCTAAGTCTTCCTACAGAGTAGCTTTCTCGCACACCCAGCCCACCTAATAACACAAACCCACCAGTCCGGAGATTTTCCCCAGGTTCAGGATTTTTAATTCCCCTTGTGACTGTCTGAGCTCATGGCCAGAGGTGTGCCAGAAATGGTGGCCACATGGGTTAGCACCTGGCACGCAGAAATGATGGGGAAAGCAGGCTCGGGTCACGTGAGCCTCCCAGGGATGAAGGGGACCACGGGCTGCGGGGTCACGAGTGGAGGGGAGAAGAGGCCTCACCGGCCGTGCTGAGTGGAGACCCCACCCATCCTAGAATCTTCTCCAGGGAGGCCCAGTCCAGGCCACGGGACAGTCACTGTTCCCACAGGGAGGAGACAGCAGAGGCCATCCGGCGGGCCCTCCAGGACACCTGCACAGGTGGGCACCGTCCAGTCCAAATGGACCTGCCCGCAGTGGGGGGGGCCATGCCTGGTGGCCCCGTGAGGCAGATGGAAGTCCGCACGTGCAGAGCCGGGCCCAGTGTAACAAGCTGGCTGTGACACAGGAAAGAAGCTGTTGGATATGCATCGTGCCAGAGAGCCATGCTCCCAGAGGAGCCTTTGGAAGGAGCCGTAAAACACCAAAATAACCAAAAATAAGTCTGTGCCTGTTGAGAGAGCCAGTCACTGCACCCCTCATACCCTGGGTCACCGCACTTGTCATACCCTGGGTCACTGCCCCCAATACCTCAATCAAGGTCACTGTCCTGCATACCCCGGGGTCACTTCCCCCCACATCCTGGGGTCACTGGCCTCCCACCTCATGGACACTTCCTCCCATACCTCAGGGTCACTGGTCCTCCCACCTCATGGTCACTACACCCCACCTTGTGGTCACTGCCCCCATAGCCCAGGGTCACTGGCCCTTCCACCTCATGGTTACTGCCCCCTACCTGTGGTCACTGCTCCCCATACCTCAGGGACACCACACCTCCAACTCATGATCACTGCCTCCCATACCCCAAGGTCACTGCTCCCCACCCCACCCCGCCCCCCGTTCAAGAGCACTGGGTCCAGGGTCTCTGGGACAGAGGAGGATCCAGGGAGGATGCAGACACGGGCTATGAGGGGCAGTCACCCACCCCTCCCCCCATGCACAGGGGAGCACAAGACGTGAGCCCCAGAGGCACCCACCCTGCCTGGACTGCACTCACACCACCAGCACACAGAGGGACACAGGCATCCCAGCCCTGGTCGCTCGTCCCCACGCTTGAAACTCTCACCTGACCCCCCTGCCAGGAGAAGCGCAGGTGGGTTCCCTTCATGGGTGGTCAGCCCATGAGGTCACCCGAGGTCATGGAGCTGGAGGGCCCCGGGCCCCATATCCTTCAGAAGAGAACTCGGTAATGCTAATCAATACAAATGTGTCATGCAAGCACACACAATCGTGTGCCCATGGGTGTGTTTGTGTGTGTGCATGTGGACAAGTGTGAGGATGTGCATGACACGTGTGTGTCTGAATGTGATTATATGTGCATTTGGGTAAGTGTGCAAGTGTGTGCGTGTGTGTGTGTATACATGTGTGTGAGTGTGTGTATGCATGACAGGCCAGGGGCCACACACGAACAGCGCTGCCAGGTGCACAAGGTCCCTTCTGCCAGCCACTCAACCCCTCGGTGCAAACCCAGGCACCCGCAGCGGGAAGGGGGGGAACAGGGGAGTGGGGCATCACCCAGGCTGCTGAGCTGCCCTCTCCCCCAAGCACAACAGGCAGGAAGTGGCAGGAAGTAGTGGGACACACCCCGAGGACACTCCGTCTGGACAGGCCGCCTGCCGCTGGCATCGTTTCAACATTCGGTCGTTCACAGAACCGGAGAAGACACACAGGTCCCAGGCCCCCAGCAGCGGGGGAGGACCAGAGGTGGCTGTCACCTCACTGACTACTGGCCCATGCCCCACAACCAGAAGGTGCACGAAGACGTATCCGCTCCTACAGAGCCATGGAGCCACCCAGAGGAAACCAAGGCACAGGGGTAAGCCGCCTGCCTGAGGTCCCACAGCCAGGAGCGGCACCCTGCCCTCACACAAGCCCACTACCCCATCTGAGTCAGGAAATGGAACAAGAACACTTCTCAGCTCTGAGTCAGCAGGAACACAGCAGTTACCCGCCCCCTGGGCACTAAGCCCCGGCCCTCCAGACCTCAGGGAGGGCACAGAAGAAGAGCATCGCCCTAGAAACTGGGGGTCCCAGGAAGAGTAGCTGGGCAGCTTTTACAGCAGGTGGGGACTGTGGCAAGCAGACACGTCTCCATGGATCGGCTCTATTCTGAGCCAGGCAGCAGCCCCCACACCCACACGTGTGACTCCTGCCCCCCACGGTGGCCCAGGGACCCCCAAATAGCAGCCTGATCAGATTCCTCTGCTAAAAAGGCTGGAAGGGTGTTGATGATGTCTCCGAAGAAACCAAAAATGCTGGTGTGCCCTGCAGCCAGCAGCGCCCTCCTCCCACGCCCACCTCTGGGCTGAGCCACAGCCAGCGGCCCTCAACTTCATCCGTCCAGGATTCTGGCTGGAGCACACTGACCTCCGGAAGCCACCCTGAGCCTTCCTCCCACCCTGTCTTCTCATAAGCCTCTGAACGTCACACAGACTCCCCAGCACAGACCGTAGTGTTTCCCGGGTCCCCCGGCAGACTAAATCCTGGGGGGGGAGGGGTCTTGTTCCCCTGGGCCCCCAGCCCCTGCCTCAGGGCTGGCACCCAAGCATGGATCACAGAGCTCTCCAGAGAAGGCGGATCTGCCCAGCCTGTGCCCAGCGCCTCCACCAGGTCCACGGGTGGGGGCATGACTCCAGCACACCCCTAGTCCCAGAGTCCTGGCACATGCTGCGACAGCAAAAAAAGTTGCCCAGGACCACCTGAGGGGAGCAGGCCAGAACCCTGGCCTGAAGCTGGGGTGTGTGCTGTAGGTGTCCAGGCCCCTGTTTTCCATCAGCCTGACCCCTGCTGGCCCGGTGTGGGCCATTCCAGGTGCTTCTCCAAGTCAGGGCCCGTCAGGGAGTGTAACTCAAGTCTCCAAGGGACACACCAGGTTGTGGGGACGGGACTCAGGGGCCAAGTAGGCAGGCGAGGGAGTGCAGGCCATGGGGAATCAGGTGTTCCCCAGGGATGCCACTGGACACGGACCTGGAGGAATGGAGGAGACACCCCACACCAGCTGGGGCTCAAGGAGTGGCCAGGGCTGTAAGTGTGCAGAGTGATGGGAAGCCCAAAGCACTAAGAGCTGAGCCCTCCCCAGCCACCAGAAGCCCGCAGTAAAGGGTCCAGCTGAAGACAAGGAGGCTGTCACAGGGTCACTCCTCACCAAGGCAGAGAAACCACTCCCCAAACCTTCACATGGCAGCAGCTCTGGGCCAGGAGGACCCACCTGTCTTTGTCCCCCTTGCAGCCCCCACCCAGCAGCACAGGATCAGCCAAGGCAGGTGGCTGCACCAGCAGGTGAGCAAACAGGC
>PISW01012927.1:0-29231 GCA_004023785.1 Mungos mungo | reverse complement strand
AAAGTTTACCAGCCACATCACAGCTGCTGCCGTTTAGGATTGTATCTGCTGGGAATAAAATAGCTATAAAACTGAAATTAGGTATATGGCTTTTTGCGTGTTATCAGTTCTCCGACAGATCCATTGCTGGTGTGGGTATCTGGGTCATTTAGATAAGATTTTATAATAGTAGATAAACTGAAAAGACTGATTTCAACTATAAAAGTGATATATTGATTATGTTGATTTATGCACATACTGAAATATGTTTGTTAAATTATAATCCACAAATTAGTCTTTGAGGTTTAATTGAAGGGAAATATTTAGCTTCCAAACTGGTGACATTCATACATCTTTCCCCCTCTTTCTGGCAGCATCCCTTCCTGAAGCTGGCCAAACCGCTGTCCAGCTTGACGCCGCTGATCATGGCAGCTAAGGAAGCAATGAAGAGTAACCGTTAGCGCTGTTGCCGTTGCCTCAGATTCTTTCTTCCGTTTTCTAAAAAGAAATCTTTTAATATATGAAAATTATTACTCTTATGGGGTTTAAAGAAATGGTCTGCATAACGTGGAGGAAAAAGCAAACGACTGCTTCCTGAAGACAACCAAGAGAAAACTACAAAACGGAATGACGACTCTCCATTGAATCCCTTCTTTATAGGGTCCAAAGGGAATTGTGGACTGAAGGCTAGTGATTCAGCAGACAGCCCATCAGGGCCATTTATCATGCTTGAGATTTGCATTTCATTCTGCGATTTCATTGTGGTGGATCCCATTCATTGTCCCTTGTGAGGGGGTATTTTCAATACTTGAATGGCAGATTCGAGTTTTTCAAGAGTATTTGTTTCATCTGCTAGTCTTTTCTCTTCATAGCCTTTTTTCCCTTGAATGCTCTTTTTGAGTTGCTTTGAGATTTTTCTTGAGCCTAAATTTGAGGCAAATTTATAAAAATTATGTAGCTCCTTATATTGGCAAAGGAGCTCAAAATCGTTTAGCTTTGTATAAAGTTAGGGCCAGCTCTTATTACATGTAGTATTTCAGTTCATAATTTGAACTGAAGGAAGGGAAGAAAAATATGTGATTTTTACCTTTTTTAACAATGTGAAAGAATCAATTTTAGAAATTTCATGGTAGTGAGTTGTTTGGCATTTGTTACATGTATAGAGAGACTAATAATCTATATTTATAACTAAATCATTGAGACAGAAAAGGAATCCCATTGACTATACATCCTTACAATTTTGTTTCCTTTCTAACTATCCTCTTCAGATTGGGACTTAGGAACCAAAGTTATTTGCTCTTTCTTGTTCCAACTTGGGCTTTGTGACTGGTTGGTACGGCTACTTTGCCCTTCCCCCCTTTTTTCCCTTCATTTTGGAAATAAGTTTCTGTATATGTTGTAATTTTAGTTTTTTAATTAACCTTCTCTCACCCTACTTCACCCCTCTCCCTTTGCTAAACCTAATAACCATTGCATTTTCAGAATTTAAAAGTTAATTTTTTTCCATTTAAAGGAGAAAACTATTTGGAGCTAGCAGAAACAAAGTGAGAACTCTAAAATAATTAGATAAGGTTATATTCATGTAAGAGAAATGACCGTTAACATAGAGATGCAGCTTCTGACCAGTAAACTGTGGAGGTTTGTTATAACGTTCCCAACCCAGTACCAACATCTTTGTCTATGAGAACTTCTTGATAAACTTCTTGATAAATTCCTGGATTATTTGAGATGTTGAGTTACTCTAGATTTTTTCAAAAAAATAAGTAATAATTTTGTTTAAAAAAAGGAAGAAAAATTAAATATGCTTGGTGATGGCAATAGATTTTTTATTTTAAAATTTTTAAGAGGGTCTGTGACCTGGAGCATTAATTATGAGACTGCCCTCTCCTCTCCCCTCCCCTTCTGTTCTCTCCTTTGTTCTCTCCTTATTTTTCACTGTTTTCTTGTGGAAGCAGTTTCATCCCTCAAGCCACATGAAAGAAAAAAATGTAGTTTGGTTCAGGCATTTTGTTCCCACCACCACTCCTAATCAACTTCGTACCCAAGTGCCACCCTGTGGTAGTACAGATCATCGGTACAAATAATTTTGAGTACATTAAGGGAACTAATAGGATTTTATGTCCTATCATTTTCATCACATCTGTGTTAAGATATAAGGATAGAAATGGCTGCTTTTAATTGATAATGCAAGGTTTTCATTAAAATGTGTAATAAGTGGAACTTTTCCCTAGAGCACTTACTTAAAGGTCTCTTTTCAGTTTGATTCTTTTTTTTTTTTAATTAAAAAAATTTCTTTTAAGTTTATTTCTGAGAGAGAGAGACAGAGTAGGCAGGGGAGGGGCAGACAGAGAGAGGGAGACACAGAATCTGAAGCAGGCTCCAGGCTCTGAGCTGTCAGCATAGAGCGTGACACAGGGCTTGAATTCACAAACTGCAAGATCATGACCTGAGCCGAAGTCAGGCACTTAAACTGACTGAGCCCCTCTGGCGCCCCATTTTTCTTTGGATTATATTGGCCACCTACAGCTATTATTAAATTAACTTACAGAAACAAGCTGGTTTATTTCTGATGAAAATCTACAGTGCCTCTTGAATTTCAGATGTGAACATTCTGTGTAAATAGTTGTTTGGATGTATTACGATAAAGAAGATACTACCAATGAAGTAGAAAACCAACTAGACGTTGAGACTGTGATCCTCATGACCACTCTAGAAGGCCCTCCATACACGTCATAAAGACCATATTCCTTCAATTCAGTGCCAATGCCCCATTTTTATGCCTGTGACTCAACAAAAGTATTTTCAATTTATAGAAGCAGTCTGGAATTTGTATTTACAACTTCTTTGAGGGTTACCTGCATGTCCATTGCTGGCAACGGACTTTGTCGTTAAAACCTGACTCCTAGGTTAAGGGAGGTACACTGTGGTTTATTCTTTACTTACTTGGATAAACTAACTTGTAATAGAATTATACTTTGGTTAATTCTGAAATGTGTCATTTTTAAACAAAATAATCCTAAAAGCAACATGGAATTGTGATTTATTAGTTAATTTTAAATTAAAATGTTCAGATCTTGTTAAAAGAAAAATTATATCTGAATCAAGTTCATGTTTTTTTAATAACTACCTTTTTTATTCACCTTTTTTGTCCACACTTTAGAATGAAGATTCCCATTTAAGTCTAAAAGTTACCTTATTAGTCCTCTTGTGTTATTAGAACAATATTTCTATAGTACTTATTTATTATATTTCAGACTTTCTGATGGTCTTAAAGTTTCCTTCTCCTCTTGTTCCTTTTGCTGCTTTTAGGGTCAGTTAAAACTGAGAAACCATGAAAATATTGAATATTTTATCCTACTTAGAATAGTAAAAAGGTAGAGTGGTTGTGATAGCGTAAGAAACCAAAGCTAACACAACTGTCTTTGTGTGTTGAGTGCCCAGCACATAGAATAAATTCTCTTCCCTTCTACACATAAATATTAAGCTGCTTAAAATGTATCTAGTTATCACCAGCCCTAAATGAACCTGTGCCTTTAATAAGCAATTTAAATCTACCTAGGAGTATTTCTTTATAGGGCTCACATAAATACATGTCTGCTTATATATACTGTATTCTAGCCAGAACAATTTTAGATCTGATTGGGCTGTGGGTATAGTTAGAAAAAAAATGGGTGCTTAAAGAATTTGCATCAATTTCCTTAATTTAAAAACTTTAATGAGATCCATATTCAGTGAAATGTCAAAAAATCATTATAGAATTATAGCTAAAATCCAGATTCATATTCTTTTTGGGATTTTGATAGAATAGTATCATTTCATGGTTAAATAAAGTGAAGATTGTCTTCCGTGTTTCCATTGCTTCCACAATAGATAGCTAAACAATTAAGTTAGTTCTCCCACAGCGTGTGTATGTGTGTATGTATAAGAAAGGAAAACACTCACACACACTTTTTTTTAATCACTCAACACATTTATTGACCACTTTGGCAAAGACATTGTGGTAGATACTGTGGGAATTACAAAGGAGAATCCAGCACTGGCCCGGCCTTGAGAGAGCTGAAGTCCTTCTTACTCACCATTCTGCAGTGCTGCCCAATGAAAGGGAGAAGGAAATGTATAATTCTGTCAAACACATTTTTCTTCTGTATTAAGGAAAAAAGGATTATGTTTGGAATTAGACGTCTTTGGTAGGAATGTGTTGC
This sequence comes from Mungos mungo, assembly GCA_004023785.1. NCBI lineage: Eukaryota > Metazoa > Chordata > Mammalia > Carnivora > Herpestidae > Mungos > Mungos mungo. The sequence continues at coordinate 25,050 of PISW01012927.1, read as the reverse complement.
ATTTTTTCCCCTTATTTTGGTAGATAGAAATGGAATTAAGTGAAAGTAGTGTGTCTTTTCTGTTTTGTCTTCAAATTTTATATTGACTTTTATTTTTAATTTAATCCTGTTCAGTTATTTAATTGTTACATTACATTAACTGCTGTATTTGATGACTTTGTTCAATAATTTTGTTCTTTCAGGGCTAGAAATAAACTTTTTTATGTTCATTTTCCCCTTTCCTAAACTTCAGTTCTTTCTTTAGATCAGAATAGCTTAAAAGAATAAATATAATCTTCAAAAAGCATCCTACTATTTTTAAGGATAAATGTTTTTTTTTTAACATTGAATGTATTACAGAGCTCCCAACTAGAAAAGTTTCTGGAAATCTATGGATAGTAAGGATGAACCTTCTGTCTTTTAAGTCAGGTTTAGGATACATTTCTTTTTTTTTTTTTTTTAAGTTTATTTGTTTATATTGAGAGAGAGTAGAGGAGGGACAGAGAGGGAGGGAGAGAACAAGCAGGCTCCACACTGTCAGCACAGAGCCCAACACGGAGCTTGAATTCATGAATCGTGAGATCATCACCTGAGCCAAAACCAAGAGTCAGATGCTCAACCAACTGAACCACCCAGGTGCCGCTAGAATACATTTCTTGTAACTTGTTCTGGCTCTCAAACCCAGGTGAACATTTCTTAGCCATCTGAATACCTCCCCTAACTTTGCCTGAAATTCTAATGCTTACCTCACAGAAGTAACAATAATCTTACCAGCATTTCTGTGTTAAATACGCCAACAGATCTTTTTTATATATACATTTATTTATTTTGAGAGAGCACATATGCTCATGCGAGCAGGGGAGGAAGGGGCAGAGAGAGAGGGTAGAGAAAATCCCAAACGGCTTCCGTGCTGTCCATGCAGAACCCGACTAGGTTCACACAATCCCATAAAGTGCAAGATCCTGACGTAAGCCAAAATCACGAGCCGCTCAGGTGCCCCACCAAGAGATCTTTAAAAGTGTAAAAGTATAAAAAGTAAAAGTGTAAAAGCTTAAAAGCTTTAAGGCATCACATTATCCACATTTCATATGGACTGTTGGATACCCTAATGTTGAGAACAACTTCAGTATAGAGGGTTCACTATCAAAAACTAAAATTCTACATTTCTTAGCATAGAGTGGGATATAGGTAATGACTGCTTAAAATATATTTGTTATGGGGCGTTTGGGTGGCTCAGCTGGTTAAGCATCTGGCTCTTGATCTCAGCTCAGGTCTTGATCCCAGCATCATGAGTTCAAGGCCTGCATTGGGCTCTGTACTGAGTGTAAAGTCTACTAAAAAAAACCAAAACATTATATATATATATATATATAATGTTTTGGTTTTTTTTATATATATATATATAACCAACTGAGCTACCCAGACATATATATATATATGTCTGGGTAGCTCAGTTGGTTAAGTGTCACAATCTCATTGTTTGCAAGTTCAAGCCCCGTGTTGGGCTCTGTACTGACAGCTTGGAGCCTAGAGCCTGATTCAGATTTTGTGTCTCCCTCTCTCTGCTCCTCCCCTGCTTGTGCTCTGTCTCTTTCAAAAATAAACAAAAAATTTTAATAAGGAAAGCACTATTTGTAGGAGCTTAATGCATGCTTTACTACTACCTTGGTATTTTTGATATTTATGACTTTTTTAAATTAGGGAGTTATTTTTTATGCTAACTAATAAGTTTTATCTTTCAAAAGGGGGAACATGAAGGGAAATATCTTTTTAGGACCAATTCTTAACAAAGCAATGTACATAGATTAAAAATCTAAATAATCTCAAAGGAGTTATAATAATAAACAGTGCCCATCCCCATGTGTAAACTCCCCACCACCAAGTCCAGCTCCACAAGAATTCTGCTGTAAACTCTGAGCGGGGGAGGGACAAAGAGGGAAGAGAGAGGATCCCAAGCAGGCCCGTGCTGTCAGCACAGAGCCCGACTCAGGGCTCCATCTTGCAAACCTTGAAGTCATGACCTGAGTTGAAATCAACAGCCAGATGTTTAACCAACTGAGCTACCCAGACACCCCAAGAGGTAGCAATTTTTTATTGGGGTAGCAGTCAGTTTTTACCCAATGACTAAGTTGGAGTGTTGTTCACTTAACTAATTTATTATCACATATCATTGGTTATACAACTCTGCTTTTCCTGTTAATTTTCTTACTGTTTCCTTTGAAAGTTTCCTGTGTTCCTATTAACTAAGTTATCCCAAACTCACCACAAAATTGCAAAAGCCCTCTGAAGACTATTTTCTACATAATTTGACATCTTAGGTAATGACAATTCCTTTTTCTTTCCTAGACTTGAACTTGCATGTCTGAAAATGTCTCACATTTAATTAATAATACAGAATTTTAGGTTGGAAATCCTCCTTGAGAATTTTGAAGCCACTTCTTCATGGTCTTATAACCTGACGTTTCTGACGTTTTATATGTGACATTTTTCTGCCTCCTGTTCTAAATTTTTACCATTAAGTTCCTTGGTGAGGGTGTATATGTTTTCATTACCCATTTCATTTGGGCATATGGCAAACCATCTTGAGAGACTCCTTTCCTTCAGTTCTGGGAAATTCTTGAATTATTTATTTTCTTTTTTTTTTCTTCTTTTAACTGTCTGTTGATATTGCCATTGTATTATTTCTTTAAAAATGGCCCCCTTTCCTCCTATGGTTTCTAGAATTCCTGCATTCCTGTTTTCTTACCTTTCACTTCTTTTTTCCATAGTTTGTTACTTTTTAATGTTTTCTTTATTTTTGAGAGCATGAGCGGGGGATGGGCAGAGAAAGGGGGACAGAGCCGATCTGGGGCAGGCCCTGTGCTGACAGCCCTGAGCCCAGTGTGGGGCTCAGACTCACAGACTGCGAGATCATGACCTGAGCTACAGTTGGCTGCTCTCCCAACTGCCCACCCAGGTGCCCCTTATCTTTCTCTCCTGCTTTTCCATCTCTTTGCCTTTTGTTTTTAACTTTTGGGGAGAATTTCCTTGATCTCTGACTCTCTTTCCAACATATGTCAACTATCAGATTTAAAAAAATTTTTTTAACATTTATTAATTTTTGAGAGAGAGCATGAGCAGGGGAGGAGCAAAGAGAGAGAAAGGGAGACATAGGCTCCGAAGCAGGCTCTAGGCTCTGAGCTGTCAGCACAGATAGTTCACCACTGGCTCAAGCTCACAAACTGTGAGAGATTGTGACCTGAGCTGAAGTCAGCCACCCAACCAACTGAACCACCCAGGTGCCCCTATATTTTTTTTAATGTTTATTTTTGAGAGAGAACAAGAGATAGAGTGCAAGCGGGGGAGGGGCAGAGAGAGAGGGAGACACAGAATCTACAACAGCTCCAAGCTCTGAGCTGTCAGCACAGAGCCCGACACAGCGCTCAAACTCAGGAACTGTGAAAGATCATGACCTGAGCTGAAGTCAGACGCTTAACCGCCTAAGCCACCCAGGCGCTCCAACTATTAAATTTTTAATTTCCAAAAGCTCATTCTTATTTTCTGATCTTTGTTTTTATGGGCTTCTATTCTTGTTTCATAAATTTAGTATCTTTACTAAGTATTAAATTGTGAGTTTTTTCTTAGTTCAGGCTATCATAACAGAATATGATAGCCACAATGATTTAAGCAACAGAAATTTATTTCTCACAGTTCTGGAGGCTCAGAAGTCCAAGACTGAGATGTTGGACAAGGTAGGTTTCATTCTGAGGCCTAGGCTTAGAGGCTGCCACCTTCTTGCTATGTTTTCACAGGACCCCTTCTTTGTATATGGACATGGGGAGGGAGAAATCTCCCTGGTGTCTCTTTCTGGAAGAACGTTAATCCCCTCATGAGGCCCCACCCTCATGACCGAATCTGACTATAATTCCCTCCCAACGTCTCTATCTCCAAAATACCAACATAGTGGGGGTTAGGACTAGCAACATTTGAATTAGGGTGTTACAAACATTCATGCCATATTATAGCTGATTGTGTGGTTTTGCTGAGTTCTTTTTTGCTCTTAATTCTTTCCCATGGACTTTTTACAGATGTACACATTTGCAGATTAATAGTGTTTGTGTAACAGCACTAGTATTGCGCTGTCTGGCACTTCACTAAACAAATACACATTGATTTTTCTCAATTCTCATCTTGGTGATGTTCAATCATTCATTTTAGTCCTAGATCTTTTTTTTTCCTTCTTTTTCTCCAGGCTATCTCATGATTCTCAACCCCTTTATCCCCCCATCTCAACACTTTCTTCTCTCGCACTGCCGGAATGTTCTTGGTTTCCATCTTTGACTTCTTACTTTGATCTCAGTGGAGGATGTTCTTCATCTCCGCAGCTAATCTCACTAAGGACCTGTTTCCATATGTCACCACTTCCCAATCCTCAGTCACTCTGACTTAACCTTGGCTCTCCTCTACCTGTGACCCTCAGCAAAACAAGCATATTTACATATCCGCTTTTTTTTTTTTAATGTTTTTTTTTCTTGAGAGACAGAGACAGCGTGAGCAGGGTAGGGTTAGAGAGAAAGAGGCACAGAATCTGAAGCAGGCTCCAGGCTCTGAGCTGTCAGCACAGAGCCTGATGTGGGGCTCAGACCCACAAACCGTGAGATTATGACCTGAGCCGAAGCCGGACGCTTAACCGACTGAGCACCCAGGCACCCCACATATCCTCCTTTTAAAATAAATTTCTTTTGATTTTTCTCAGCTAAACATCTAAAATGAGGAGATTAAATTGTTTTTCTCTTCGTTATCATATTTGCAAATACCTTCAACATGTCATTGAAACTACTCTTACTAATATCACCAGTAACCACTGAATGTCCAGGCAATTCTCAAAACATTAAAAAAAAAAAAAAAAGACTTCTTCAACTGGTAGCTAGTGTGCTTGCTGGGGTTTTTTGAGAATTCCTAAAATTCTACCTTGTTCAGACTATCTTGTTGCAGAACAGAGGACTGTTATTCCTAGCTTTTAAATGCTATGACCAGACATTTATTTTGGGCTAAGGTCTAGAATATAATGTAGCTATGGATTTGGTAAGCTTTTAGTCAGTAGGATTCTATTTTTACCAGTGAATATATAATATGCAAGAAGCTCTTGAAATTATCTTTAAAATCTACCATTTATAATAGATCAAAGGTATAAAGTATCTAGAAATAAATAATACTAAAAAATATTTATAAAGACATTGTGAAGATTTTATTGAAAGATTTTGAGCTGGGAACTGCTTTATGGATAGGATAGTTTCAAATGTGCATATTGAAAAGAAAATTTAAAAAGTGTGAAACAATTTGATTCAGTTTAACCCAGATTGATGAAACAGTGGTTCAAAGTCAGAAATACATATTCCTCTGAATTGTGGCATAAGGTGACACTTCTTAGAAGCCATGACGTGGCTTGTGTACTAATCTAGCCACTTTGCATGGTAGTTTGGGTTTGTGTATGCTTTCAGCCTAAGGAATGTACCTACCCATTTGGTGTTCCCAGTTCTTGGGGGAATCTGGTTTCTACAGAGTTACATTTTGCTGACTGCTAACCATCCTTCCAGTCAAGAAACTTGATTAAATTCTGGAAGCCTCTTTCCACTAAGGCCCTGAGATCTTCTTTTGCTAACTAAAGAGAGTTGAAGGAATGGTTAATGATAGAGAAACAATTTTAGATATTTTCCTCTGGTGTTATAAGTGTTGAAATTATGTCTCAGTACATTCTATGAATAAGATATTTGTTTGGATTATGACCTTCTCGTTGTTGCAAATATCCCCTGAAGGATTTAGATCCTTTTGGTGTAAATTTCACTAATCCACTAACCTAAATTCTAGTTAAGCCTTCATTAATCTCTCAGAGTATGGATGAAAAGTATTGTGGAGTATGAAGGGTCATCAAGATAAGAAGGATCTTGACAGTACTGGGTGTAAGAAGATGAATACAGGGCAGTATTTTTTTAAAAAATCTGATGGAAGATTGACCAAGTTTTCTGCTTCTTAGGTAGGGTCTTGGGTTGGTGTCAACAGTTTTTAAAATGGGAATACTTTGAGAGGTTGTAAATTTCAACCTTTCCTAATTCAGGTACCATCATACTATTGCTGAGAGGGAGAGTAGAAGAAAGGAGTCAAGTAGGGATGAAAGGATGTTGTATATGATTCCTCCCTGCCCCTCCTCTTTCAGGATGATTTAGTGCAAACTTTAATATTTCTAGTTCAAAAGATCTATAGTAATATAACTCCTAAATGTGGTAAGGGTCTGTTGTAATACTTTAGTCAGCACTGGATTAGACCGGATTAGTGGGTAGGGAAAGAGCAAAAGGCAATTTTTTAAAAACTGACCCTGTTCAGGATTGCAGAGTACCATGGACTTCCATAATGAGGATCTTCTGTGATTCAGTAGACTCAACTTTTGGAGAGAGAACTAGAAAGGGATCAAAGCATGACTTGCAGATTGTCACAATTTGTTTGTATACCACTCTTAGGTTCTTTGGATAAAGCTAGCCACCCAAAAAATTTGAAGTGGTGAGGGGTAACTAACCTCACCACCACTAAATTGTAAGCAAGTCTCAAACCAAGCTCTGCCATTCATCTAGAAGCTAATTAAGCAAACATTTATTAGCAAAAGAATTCATTCAGCCTGTTCTACAGCTCATTGTAATCCTTGCTGTCTGTCAAGTGCTCTGTCCATACCTTGCACAAAAGATTTCACTTCAGGCAGAGAAGGAAACATTCCAGACACCAGGATTCTGTTAGCCTTAAAGATGCCGTCATGGAACAGGACATCCTCCTAAACAGTGTTCGTTTAGAGGAAGAGCTTTGAAGGCCACTGTTTAAGGACTCAGTTTGCAGTTCTCACTAGATTCTTAAACCCTGTTCCTTCAAGGCTCCAGTTTAGCCAATCCAAATAGCTTGAACACCTTTAACTTCACTGATAAGAGCCCATTGCTAACTACTAAGCAATGGATTTCATAGGGAAACACCTATCTCTCGTCTCCATTTGGCTTGTTAGCAGAGCGTGAGTGATGATCGAGATATGGATACAGAAGTGCTTGTAGGGGGCACCTGGGTGACTCAGTCAAGTGTCAGACTTGGTTTCAGGTCAGGATCTCACGGTTTGTGAGTTTCAGCCCTGCATGGGGCGCTACACTGACTGTGCAGAGCCTGCTTGGGATTCTTTCTCTTGGATTCTTTAATGTTAAAATAACTTTAAAAAAATAGAATGGGTGGAACTAGAGGGTATCATTAGAGACAGACTAATCATATCATATGACTTCACTCCTGTGTGGAATTTAAGATACAAATGAACATAAGGGAAGGGAAGCTAAAGTAATATAAAAACAGGGAGACAAAACTAAGAGACTCTTGAGTACAGAGAACAAACTGAGGGCTGCTGGAGGGGTTGTGGGTGGGGGGGACGAGCTAAATGGGAAAGGGGTATTAAGGAGGACACCTGTAGGGATGAGCACTGGGCGTTATACATAGGGCATGAATCAGTGGGATCTACTCCTGAAATCATTATTGCACTATATGCTAACTAACGTGGATGTAAACTAAAAAAAAAAAAAAAAAAAAAAGTTTTTGTAGTAGCTGCGCATGGGGTATGACCTTTCTAAGGAACTGCCCCCACCTTGTGTGTGAATTTCTTATTAGAACAACACACATTGTCCTTGCTAAAACATTTTAAATTCCAGAAGTTGTGATACAGATGAAGTTCTTGACATATACAGTTTAAAATTTGTGAATTTAAGTGCTTATTAGCAGTCATCTATAGTTGCTCATCATTTCGCTAAAGTAAAATGAGCTAGAAGACACAGGAAAGAGGAGCACTTGGCTGGTTAATGATTTTATCTGGCCACTCTTTATCCACATTTTTCTTTTCTTTTTCTGGTCACTCTTTATCCACATTTTTCTAACTGGCATGAAAACACTAATATATATGGCTAAAAGGGGCCACTTAAATTTTCAGTTCTCCTCCAGTGCTTTTTTTTTTTTTTTGAGGGATACTATGTTATTTAGTGTTGTTTTGGAATTTATGATATCAGGATGTCAGAGATTTACTGCACTATGTAATGTTGCCTATGGCAGATTGTGCCTCTAGGCTTAGTCCCAGAAGTCCAGTCAGGTGTCATTTCCACCGAATGCAATTCCAGTACAGTGTGACTGAATCTACATAATCATATTTCAGAATTCTTAGATGTTTATACATAGTTCTCGGAGGCATGGAATGCAACCCAGTTAAAAGTTCACAAGGCAATGAGAGCCTTTCCAAAGACAGACTATTCTAATGACTAGACTCTTTAGAGATTTTTAGTTCTGCCATAGTTATGTCCTAGTTATGTCATCTTTCAAGTTCATACTTGGGATGCCCAATATAGGACCTATCCACTTTTGCCTACGTACCAATCCTAAATCTCGTAAGACATAGAGAAGGGGAAAGAGATTCAACACCTTCTCTTTTCTTTTGTTAATAACCAACTAAATTCTGCTTTCTGCAGGGCAATGGGGAAAGCACTTTCCAAGAATCTATCTCCCCACCCTCATTCTTTTCCTGCTTAATGGAGTATTCTGATGCATTGCTAGTAGAATGGCCTAAATTTTCTTCCTACACCTGTGGAACCGGGTCAGTAGTGCTGACTTCGTGGACTGTTGTGAGGATTATTTGAAATAATTCACTTACGGTGCTTAGCACATAGAAATCCCTCAATATTTGTTTTTTTTTTTTAACTTTAAGATAACTTTGGGTTTGCAAAACAGTTGCAAAGATAGTACAGAGATCTTATTTACCCTTCTTTCAGCTTCCCCTAGTAACATCTTACTAACCATTTGTCAAAACCAAACAAGTTGGTACAATAATGTTAAACTACAAGTTTTATTTGGTTTCACCAGTTGTCCATTAATGTCTTTTTCCTGTTCCAGGATCCAATCCAGAGTACTACATTGCAGTTAATATGATGTGTTTTTTTGTTTTTTGTTTTTGTTTTGTTTTTAGAGATAGAAAGCAGATGAACAGGGTAGAGGGGTAGAGGGGGAGAGAGAATCTTAAGCAGCCTCCACGCTCAGCACAAGCCCAACATGAGGCTCAGTCTCACAACCATGAAATCATGACCTGAGCCAAAATCAAGAGTCAGATGTTTAACCAACTGTGCCAACCAGGCATGCCAATATTATGTTTTTAAGGAAGAAAAATTTATTTTCTCAGCCTATCCTGATTCCTAGGTGTCCAGCATTGTAACACCGTCAGGCCCCCGGGAGGCATTCAAGGTATTTGCCTTAGAGGCGGCGCTTGGGTGTGTCTGACTTCAGCTCTGGTCATGATCTAGGGGTTTGTGAGTTTGAGTCCCGCGTCGAACTCTGTGCTGACAGCTCAGAGTCTGGAGTCTGCTTCAGATTCTATATCTCCCTCTCTCTCTGCCCCTCCCCTACTTACACTCTCTCTCCCTCTCTCAAAAATAAATAAACACTAAAAAAAAAAGAAGATATTCTGGGACTTCCTTTGGGCCTTCATCCACATAGTGTAACTCTTCCACCCAAACAAGCTAAGTAGATGTGAGGAATTGTTTTATTCATTGTGATTCTCGAGGGCCTTTGAGGAGATGGTCTCAGATGCTGAAAGAGCTCAGGGCTGGTCGGGCAGAATTCCAGGATCTGGGCTAGGGGTTGGGTGACTAGCTATTTGCTCATGGAATGGTGGTACCTACAACCAAGGGAGCAGCATGGGCAGGAGTGTCTCACAGAAGTGACATTTTAGAGCCAATTAGCTAAGGCAAAACTGGGTCACTAGCCCACAGTGGTTAAGAGGGGATGAAACATAGTTCAAAAGAAGTTTTGAGGGGTGCCTGGGTGGCTCAGTAAGTTAAGCCTCTGACTCTTGATCTTGGCTTGGGTCATGATCCCAGGATTCATGAGATCAAACCCCGTGTCAGGGTCTGAGCTGACAGGGAGAAGCCTGTTTGGGATTCTCTCTCCCCCTCTCTCTCTGCCCCTCCCCCACTCACATGTGCACGCTCTCTCTCTCTCACAGGATAAATAAAACTTAAAAGCAAAAGCAGAATATATCAAAACTTACAGGACATAACTAATGCCATGGGTTTTCTTGTTTTTTTAACATTTATTTATTTTTGATTCAGAGAGAGACAGAGTGCAAACAAGGGAGGGGCAGAGAGAGAGACACACAGAATCTGAAACAGGCTCCAGGCCCTGAGCTGTCAGCACAGAACCCAATGCAGGGCTCAAACCCACGAACTGCGAGATCATGACCTGAGCCAAAGTTGGACGCTCAACCAACTGAGCCACCCAGGTGCCCCAACTAATGCCATGTTTAAAAGGAAATATATAGCTGTAAATGTGTAGACACACACACACACACACACACACACACACACATACACACACATATATATACACACACATATATATACATATATACACATACATGTATACATTTATTTATTTTTGGTAATCTCTACCCACAACGTGGGGCTCAAACTCATGACCCCAAGACCAAGGGTCACATGCTCTTCTGACTGAGCCAGCCAGGTGCCCCAATGGCTATATTAAAAAAAATCCCAAATCAATAACCAAACCTTCAGTCTTAAGAAACTAGCAAAGAAACGCCAACTAAATCCTAAGCAAGCAGAAGGAAAGAAATAATAAAGATTAGAACAAATATAAATGAACTAGATAATAGAATAAAGTCAACAAAACTAAAAATCGGTTCCTTGAAAAAATTGACAAAATTGACAAATCTCTATTTAGAATGACCAAGAAAAAAGATTCAAATGAGTAAAGTCAGATATTAAAGAAGGGACATTACTACTATCCTTACAGAAATAAGAATTATATGGGAATACCATGAAAATTGTATGCCAACAAGTTAGATAACCTGGATGAAATGGTCTAATTCCTAGAAAGATAGGCTGGTCTGACATAAAAATCATTCAAATTCATAGAATAAATATAATAGAGCAAAGTAACAGAACCACATTGCAATAGATGCAGAAAAAGCCTCTGACAAAATTCAACATTGCTTCATGACGAAAACACTAAAAAAACTAGAAAAAGAAAAAGGAACTTTCTCGACCTGATAAAAACATTTCTAAAACCCACAACTAATATCATTCTTAATGGTGAAAGATCAGGAACAAGGTATAGATGTCCATTGTTGCCATTTCTATTCAACATTATACTAAATGCTAGCCAGGGTAATTATGCAAGAAAAAAAATAATGTATTTATAGAAAGAAGTAAAGCTATGTCCATTCTCAGATGACATGATCATATAAAAAAGAAAATCCTAAGGAATTCACACAAATACAAAAATATTAGAATGAGTTCAGCAAGGTTTCAGGATCTAAGAACAATATGCAAAAAGGAGCAGTAATCAATAAAGTGTGGTAATGGCATAAAAACAGACATAAGATCAATGGGATAAAATTTAGAGGCTAGAAATCACTCTTCATATTTGTGGTCAGTTGAGTTTTGAGAAGGGTGCCAAGACAATTCAATAAGGGAAAGAATAGTCTTTTCAACATATGGCATATGCAAAAGAATGAAGTCGGGACTCCATCTTTACACCATATACAAATATTAATTCCAAGTGGATCACAGAAGTACATGTAAGAGATAAAACAAAGAACGTTTAAAAGAAATAATAGGAGGGATACCTGGGTGGCTCTGGAAGTTAAATGCCTGACTCTTGATTTTGGCTCAAATCATGATCTCATGGTTCACGAGTTTGAGCCCTGCATTGAGCTCTGTGTTGACAGTGCAGAGCTTGCTTGGGATTCTCTCCTCCTCACTGCCCTTCTTTCGCTCTCTCTCCCTCAAAATAAATAAACTTAAATAAATAAAAGAAATAATAGGAATAAATCTTTATGATCTTTCAATGGAGCAATGGTTTTTAGATAAGACTACAAAAGCACATAGGGTGATATTTAAAAAAAGGCAAATTTAACTATTCAAAATTAAAACCTCTTATGCTGCAAATGATACCATTAAGAAAGTAAAAAGAAAACCCACATAATGGCGGAAAATATTTGCAAATTGTATATTTGATAAGGTATTTGTATCCAGAATATGTAATTTAATAAAGCTATTTTAAAGAAATAAGACTGGCCTCAGACTTCTTATAGCAACATTCAACACTAAAAGATTGTATTACGTCCTTGAAATCCTTAATATAAGAAAATGTCACCCTAGGATTCTATACTCAGGGAAATTGTGGTAGGGTCCCCTCCTTCAGGAAAGAAACAAAAAACACCTCAAGGCAACCTGATTATAGGCTTACGTGACAACATCCCTCACGAACTTGTAACATGACACCACTTAATCAGACTACACGATTGTATGTTACCATATATAGGAGACAGGTGGAAAATATGTAAAATATTACACCATGTGGAGTTCATGGCTCAATTCTTCAGGTACAAACCCAACTGAGTGGTGCTGGCAGGAATAAAGTTGTTTCCTGGAAAGAAAATTCTCAGTGTCACTACTCTATGGGCAAGAATCCTGCTACAGTACTTGGGGGATCATCTGGGATTCAGAGACAGTACATTTCCACCTTCTTTGCCACCAGGACAACAAACCTCAGGGCGCTGGGGAGGCAGCCCACCTGGTGGCAGCAGACAGCAGACCGCTTGATACTTGATCCGAGGGAGACTAGCCCTTCCAGGCGCACCAGGGCGAAGACCCCATGTGTTCCAATGGCACCCATGAGGCCCAGGAATCAGCTCAGGGAGCACCGTCCATCAGACTGGTAAGAGCGCAGGTTTGTTTTGCCTTTAAGCTGCAGAAGGAGAGCCTGATCACCTCCTGAGTTGCCCTAGTAGTTCTACAAGAGACAAGGAATGAAGCGGCAACTCTGAGCTGGGTAGCGGGTTGGAGTCACCATGTGACTGCGTGTGGGGAATTGTCTCCTGTTCATTTTCCTGATCATTGACTCTGATAATTAGAGCCACTGTCTCTGGTTATTCTACCTTAGGATGGAACTTTAAGGAACATTCCCAAGCAGCTGCTGGAACGCTATATTGATTCACGGAAATTCCCTGTCTTCTCCTGATTGACTTGGACTGCCTAATTCAACTAGTGGAAAACAAAACAAAACAAACCTGGAGTCTACTCCTCTGTCTGAGCTGACAAGATTTAAAAGTAGGAATTCTCTTCCTCCACCTTCTGCTGGCAACTCTCCTCTTTTGCCTTCCACCACCTCCAACCCCCCCCCACCTCCTTTTCTGCACCACCTGGGGGGCGGCCTGCATAACTGGCTCCTCAATGCCTCAGGCACAACAGCTCTTCTTCCCACCCTAGATGTCAAGGAGTGAAGACCACCAACTTCAGGTTTCTCCATCAACATGCTAGGTACAAATCAATCATGGGGAACAAATTGTCTTACGTGGCCCCAAGCAAAACATATTCAGTGTGTAAGCTAATTTAAGTTTGTTGGTTTGAGATAGACAATGTTTATTAACATTAAAAAAACTTTTATTCTACCTAGATTTGCTAAAGTCAAATAAGCTCATGTTACCTTTGTGCCAATTTGATAACAAAAGGATGACTTAAAGTAGTGGTTAACTTTGTCTCATAGTTTTCAGCACAGAGCCCGATGCAGGGTTCAAACTCACAGACTGTGAGATCATGACCTGAACCGAAGCTGAATGCTTAACCGACTGAGCCACCCAGGTGCCCCTAAAAGTTAATTTTTTTACTTGCATAATAAACTGGAATTAAATTCATTGGATATCTAATGAGATAAGAGGCTAAAGCACTAATTATTAGATGTAGGTCTGTGCTTTTGACTTGTTGCAAAAAACTAAGGATACTTGAATCTGTTGAAAAACATGCTTTATGCTTAATGGATTCATAAGTTTGCCATCTAAAAAATTCTGATGTAACACAGAGTTCACAAATGGTTGCTACTTAGTTTTCACTGGAGGCTAAGGTTTCTAAGAGTTGAAATTCTGCTAAATTTAGTTAAAACTGAATAAAATAAGAAAAGCAACTCTGTATGTAGAAAAGTAGGAGATATAAAATAAAGATATAAAAAATAAAAATATATCTTTGTTAAAGGTAAAAGAAAGGAATTTTGTCCTAAATGATACTTGTTATTTGAGAGAAATGGCTTGGGACAAAAGCTAAATGCAAAGAAAAGTTGTAGAAGATTCATGAAGGAAAATCTTTAAAAAGTAATTTTATGTGTGGTCAGGATGGACTAAGGTTAAATAAATGAATTTTAAAAGTACACTGGGGTAAGATTAAAATTCCTTCTCCTTTGATCCAAAGGCTGGGCAAATGCTGGCAATACCCTTGGTGCCAACCTGCAAATCCTCCACATTTATGTTGTTCCTGTTTAGCAGAGGAATGGATGCCTATGCCATATGAGGGATGAATGATATATAAAAGGGTTTTACTAAGATACATGGGAGCAATGTTACTAAACTTAGCCCATTGTATACTGGAAATGGATATCCACATGGCGGAAGCATATTTATGTGGGTATTTTGAAAAAGGTAGGGGAATAGACTTTGACCTTGGCCCTTTAACCCCCTCCCTCAATGGCCAATGAGCAATATGTAAATTACTGTTGGCCAAAATAAGTCTTCTTGGTCACAGTCTATATTCCCAAGGTCCTACCAGCAAGAAACAGAGGAGTAAGAAAAAATAGGAAAGACTAGGTCAGCTCTAGGAGGTCCCTTCTAGAGTTGAAGAGACCCTGAAGGAGCTCTTTTGAGCTACCAGTTGGGTATATTAATGAGAAGAGAAGCTAGTAAAAACAAGATAAAAGAGGTGGCCAGCCAGATGCCCAAGGCTGGATACTCTCCTTACCTACTATTGGCTTCTGTAATCTTGTTTGCCTCCTGTGTCCATCAACTGCCCAGATAGCACCACTAATGAGGGCTCCCTCCCCTTTTTCTTTTGTCTCTCAACCCCCTACCATCCCAGCCATAAAAGAAGGCCAACGCCAAGGTTTAAGCCTCAGCCTTTGAAGGTGACCCCACCGGGATGGCACCGGTGGCTTGTCTCTTCCTGGATGCCAAGTGCCTGCTGTAACATTTGGTGCCTGGGTCGGGAAACTCGACAGCTGTGCTGGCCCCCTGAGCCACCGTTGTCAGAAGCCAGCAGAGAGGCCACTCTTCGAGGGCCCTGTGACAGAAAGGAAGGCACACCGCCAGTGATTTCACTGGACCCCGACCCTTCCTAGGCCTGGCAATAGTCACCTCACCCTGCGCTCGGATGGACTCCAGGGGGAATCAGAAAATTTTTCCGGGATGGTACACTGTGTTGGGGCCCATCCAGCCAAAAAGCCTGCGGAGGTGATTCCACTGTGATGGCAAAGTCTCCGGGGGGAGCGTATGTAATCGCAAAGTCCCTAGCCTTGTCTAGGAAGGCGCTACCCTGGATAACGGTTGGCCCTCCCCCCATTTGAGGATCAGGACAAAAGAACAAAGGTCCTGGGAGACTGGGGTGCAGTGCTGTGCGGCCTTTGGGACCCTGCTTCACCTGCTTGAAAATGTGTGCGCTTGACTGCTTGACCTAAGTGGATCAGAGACTGGAGTTAGTTTTCCTATTATTCATGCCACTTGGTAATTGCGGTTTCAGTAAATGGGCAGACTTTCTTATTGAAACTTCCTCCCTGGTTAGAGGCACCTTACTCACAGACTATTGTTAACCTTTAAAGAAAAATAGCCTTGTCATAAGCTTCAGTTAATATTACACTATGTTCGCAAAATAAGACTCCTGCTGATGTATTTTTAGTGATAAATTATGTTTTTTGATCTTCTGTATTGTACTTCATTCCTGTCTTTAATTTTCTGTTCTCTCTTCCGTGAAAACAATGATCTATTCTGAAACATGTGATTCCTAAAAAGTTACAAACAATGTAATCATTAAAAGAAAGATGTAATCACCTATGGTATATAAGACACCAAGTTTCACAGTAAAGTGTGGTCTCTTCCACCATTCATGTTGTCTGTGTTCTTTCTTATAGATATTTCGCCGACACCAATCCCCTACTCAGGGACCCTTAGACTCTGGTGCGTGGGCTGGTCCCCCGCAACACTGGATCAGGTAAGTTTCTCCCGGGACCCAGGACAGAGTTGAGACCCGCCCTAGAGGCAGAAGTGGAGTCTGATCACCTCCCCAGCGACACAGACGCCACATAAGACAGGGAAGTCCTAGGTGGAAGTCTGCATTCTGTCTGAATGTGTGTGTGAGTGCCTGTGCTCCACGGTCTTGCTACAGAGCCTGAGCAGGTCCTACCCTGTGACTCCATGACTTATTAAGCTCAAGGCAGAATCAGGTCCACAGAGGCCTGATCCAAGTCAGGGGTTTATACTGACCTGTCAATGCACGTAAATCCCTGAGAGGGGAGCGACAAGGCAGAAGAGGCAACCTCTTCCTTCCCTCATGATTGTCCTGCGACACTGTACATTGGGAGGGATCGATCTATCTAGGATATCAGGATGAGGAAATTCCTCAAAACCAACTGTTTTGGAAGGCATGATTAAGAATTTTAAAAAGGGGGGGCGCCTGTGTGGCTCAGTCGGTCAAGCGTCCGGCTTTGGCTCAGGTCATGATCTCATGGTTTGTGGGTTGGAGCCCCGCGTCAGGCTCTGTGCTGACAGCTAGCTCAGAGCTTGGAGCCTGGTTCAGATTCTGTATCTCCCTCTCTCTCTGACCCTCCCCTGCTCGTGCTGTCTCTCTGTTTCTCAAAATAAATAAATAAATAATTAAAAAAAGAATTTTAAAAAGGGATTTTCAAGTGACTGTGAGGTCAAATTGATTGCCCGGGAAGTTATACACCCTCTGTGAATTAGAATGACCCATGTTTGGTGTAGGTTGGCCCCCGGAGGGCACCCTAGACGTCCCCACAGCCCAAGCTGTTTATTTATTTATTTTTAATTTTAATGTTTTATTTATTTTTGATACAGAGAGACAGAGCATGAGAGGGGGAGGGGCAGAGAGAGAAGGAGACACAGAACTGGAAGCAGGCTCCAGGCTCTGAGCTAGCTCTCAGCACAGAGCCCGATGCGGGGCTCAAACCCACAAATGTGAGATCTGACCTGAGCCGAAGTTGGAGGCTTAACCGATTGAGCCACCCAGGCGCCCCCCAAGCTGTTTATAAAGTAGTTAGTGGAGACCCTGGCCACACAGATCAATTCTCATACATTGATCAATGGCTGGACATATCCCAAGTCAAGGCTCCTTGGTCCAGTTCTACATTAATAATAAGCAACGCTGTAGGATTTTAGTGGCACAGGCCAAGAAGAAGACTTCACAGCAGAAAAAAATGCTCCCCATCCTCTAAGAAAATCCCAAAGTCCCTCCATTTCTGCCACCATATGCCCCCAGCGCCCCATCAATCGAGGGAGGGGAATCTTGCCTGCCTGACAGTCCACCCCTGTCAGTCACAGCTCTGCCAGCAGCCAGCCTGCCTCAACCAGGGACACCTGAAACAGTAGGAGGACACCTTAGGTGCACGGCTCAAGGTCCAAGGCCCCGAATGGCAATGCAGATGTCATTGTGGGAGACTAGGGGTCCCCAGAGAATAGGCCCCAATGGGACCCTACAAGAGGGGGGATCAGTTTTCTACTACCAACTGTTCTCCGCTACTGACCTCCTCAACTAGAAACACCACATGTCACACTACTCTGAGAAGCACAGGCCACCCTGTCTGAGGGCACTGGCAGCCACCACACTTTTAATCAAGGAAGCAGACAAACGGAAGTTGGGGCAAAACCTAAACATTAAGGTGCCCCATTCTGTTATTACCTTGATGGATGGCAGAGGGCAACACTGGCTAAGACATGCTCAGATGATACAATATCAGGGACTGCTAGGTGAGAACCCACGAATAAGACCGGAGGCTGTGAAAACTCGAAACCCTGCCACTTTCTTGCCCCCAGCAGCGGGGCCCCCAGAGCGTGATTGTCTAGAGGTTCTTGATGAAGTCTATTCTAGCCGACCTGACCTATCAGACAGGCCCTTACAAATGCTGACCTCATCCTGGACACTGACGGCAGCAGCTTCGTGAACGAAGGCAAAAGAAGTGCTAGGCATGCAGTAGTCTCTGCCTTTGAGGTCAAAGAGGCACAAGCCCTTCCACAAGGGTGGTCAGCCCAAAGAGCAGAACTGTGGCCCCTAAGAGCGCTAGAACCCAATAAAGACAAACGGGCCAATAGAGATGCTGACTCACGCTATGCCTTTGCCACTCTACATGTACATGGGGCTCTATACAAGGAGAGAGGACTTTTGACCGCAGGAGGAAGAGAAATAAAAAATTGGGAAGAAATCCTAACACTGTTGACGGCAGTCTGGGGACCGTGGGAGGTAGCAGTCATCCACTGCAAGGGACACCAAAGAGGAGAGAACTCAGTGTCAGAAGGTAACTGACGAGCTGACGCTGCAGCTCAACAAGCAGCGGGAGAACGAACAACACGCTCGAAAATCACGCTGGCCCTGGAACTGCCACCTTCCCCAAAGTACACAATCCAAGAAACAAAATGGGCCCAACAGGGAAAAGGAGGCCAGACAAAAGAAGGATGGTGGGTACTTCCAGACCCAAGAGTCTATCTACCGGAGCAGCTGGCCTACCAGGTGGTTCTGGCAGCACCTAGGGAAAACTGCCCTTGAAAACTTACTGAGCCATAACCACGTAATTGCTCGACTCCTGTCCCTCTGTGCACTGGTCTCTCAATGCTGCCTCCTCTGTGCTCAAAATAACACCAAACTAGTCCCCAGTGGGCCCATGGGAATCCAATGCGGTGGTCAGGCACCCTTTGAAGATTTAGAGGTAGACTTTTACTGAAATAAGACCCAGTGAAGGGTACAAATATCTTTTGGGATTCATCTGCATGTTTTCAGGCTGGGTTGAAGCCTATCCCACACACACCAAAAAGGCAAGAGAAGCTACCAAGGCCTTGCTAAGCGATATCATTCCCAGACATGGAATGCCATTAACCATAGGCTCAGACAATGGCCCAACTTTTGTGGACGAGGTGGTGCAGCAAGTAGCCAAGGCCCTAGGTATCCAATGGAACTCACATGCAGCCTACGAGCCCCAGGGCTCAGGGAAAGTGGTATGTATGAACCAGACCCTTAAATCAGCCTTGGCAAAACTATATCAGGAAACCAACTTGCCCTGGCAGGTACAGTACCCTAGCTCTGTACACCCCGGACAAAAATAGGATTCTCCCTATTTGAGATCCAATTAAAAGACCCCCTCCACTAGTCAAATTTGAGGGGGACCTGACAGAGCTACGGAATTTAGAAATACAAAAACACCTACAAGGACTAGGGAAAACCGCATTTGAGATATATACATAGGTGAGAGACAGGGTATCTATTTCTCTAGGAATAACTGTGCACCCCCACAAACCTGAGGGTCAGGTTTAGATAAAACACTGGAAAAATGAACCTCTTAAACCTACCTGGGAGGGACCTTATTTAGTTGTGCTAGCCACGCCCACAGCTCTCAAGGTTGCAGGCCTAACCGCTTGGATCCACTAATCTTGAGTAAAGGGTGCCCACCTGTCACCTGACAACCACTTGAAGTGGAAAGTAATTGCAAGCCAGAATAATCCTCTAGGAAGGAGAGCAGATGATCAGCGACCTCCAAGCCAACACGTGAGAACTCTCTGTAACCAGAAGCTTGAGGAAAATCACCAAGCAACTTAAATGAATATAACAAATTGTTCTCTTTCAGATTTCATTGTCATCCCCTACCTATTTCTCTTTCCATACTTGTTGCTATCCTGTTTGCTGTAGGGCTGGACCTGCTAACTGCAAAGGGGAGGACTGTCTCTTCCTAAATGAAGAAGGTTGCTTCTATGTCAACCAGTCAAGATAGCCCACGATATAATCCAGTAGTGAAGGGATCGACTCAACAAATGAAGACAGGAACTAGCAGACTCCTAGAACTCTTGGAGCACCGTATGGAATTGGGTGTCCTGGACCCTCTCTTAGCTGGTCCTCTCCTGATGCTTCCCATAGCCCTTCTGTTCCGTTCCTGTATCCTTAATATGCTAACCAGGCTTGTTTCCTCTCATGTAGAAACTATAAAATCCCAGACGATGCTCCAGCTGGCCCATGCTAGCTGTTGCTAGTCTCCTAGCTGCCTCACCCCTCCCTTCGACATCCCTGTCCAGCAGGAAGAAGCCGGAACTGTCTTCACCCCTCCTTCCATGGCAGCAAAGGTTCCCTGGCCACCCCACCCCCCAAACTGATTTTCTCTGAGTCTGCTATAGTAGCTTGAGAATCAAGAGTGGGGAATGAGAAGAAAAGCTAGTAAAAACAAGATAAAAGGAGCCAGACAAATGGATACTCCCCTTGCATACTTTTGGATTCTGTAATTTTGTTTGCCTCCAGGGTCCACCAACTGCCGGGACAGCACCGCTGATAACGTGCCCCCTCTCCTTTGTCTTTTGTTTGCCTCCTGCCTCCACCAACTACCCATGTAGCCCCACTGATAAGGGCCCTCTCCCCTTTTTCTTTTGTCTCTCAACCCCCTACCATCCCAGCCATAAAAGAAGGCTGATGCCAAGGTTCGGGGCTCAGCCTTTGGAGGTGACTCTGCTGGGCTGGCACCGGTGCGCAAAATACAGTCTTTTCTGATTCCCTGAGTGCATGTGGCTTGTCTCTTCCTGGGCGCTGAGTACTTGCTGTAACATTACAAAGATGATCAAGAGGAGAATAAAACAAGCAAGCAAGCAAACAAACAAAAAACAGAAAAGGAGGCTTAAAAAAAATCTGAGGCCTTACATACTATGTTAGACTAGACTTCCCAAGGTCCTGGCACCAAGTGCCATTTATACGGCTATTCAGAGCACTAAAATGAGAACTTCCTCAGAGGGACAACCAAAATTAAAACTCCAAAAGCCATGCCCCTTGTATGGAAACAGTCACTGGAGATCACAATGCCCTTGGGGACCTCTATCTGTGAGGGCTCAGATAACCAACGTCTCTGAAAGGGACTAACTGGGGCCTGGGGCTCTTAATGGTGGCTCCCCTAAGTCAGCTGTCTATCAGAAACCAGAGCCTTGGGTAACTCTAAATACAGAAGGAAAACTGGTTGATTTCCTTCTTAACTCTAGAGCTACCTTTATCCTCTGTTCCACTCTGGGCCAACTTTTCAAACACAGCATGGCGATTAGAGGCATCTCCGGAAAACTAACTAAATATTTCTGTCAGCCCCTGGGATGTATACGGGGAAAACTAATTTCTTCTCATTCTTTCGTGATAATGCCAGAGAGCCTTACTCCCTTGTTAGAAAGAGACATTATAAGTAAATTAAGGACTATGATGCTACTAACTCCAGGACAAACAATTATATGAGTTTTTGGAAATTACTGGATATTGTAGGCGATATCCTGAACGCCAGGGTTCAGGAAAACAGTTTGCCTGCTAAATCAATTATTAAAGGAGACTCAATCCCTCCTACTTTCTCCCCCCAGAATAAACTGGGGTCTGACTCCTAGACACTGTCCCCAGCCCTTAGAATGGTTACAAACAGAGCAGGGCAATTAGTATTACCAAGCTCACAGAGCTAAAAGATTATTAAAACACAGCATCAAGCCTTTCATTTAAGGAGGGACAAAACGTATCAAATGGCCAAAGGATGCTTACTGGGAAAAAAATTTGTCAAGGACAGTTCTACAAGTAGTATCAGTCTGTGAAGTCTGTCTTAGGAACAGTCCTTTCAATCATGAACTTGCTCTCCCAGGCAATCAAGAAACTGGAGGTTCTCCAGGAAAGACTAACAATTAGGTTTCACTCATTCAAGGTCAAAGAAATTCCAACGTTTGTTGGTATGGGTTAATACTTTTACTAATTGGGTAAAGTCCTTCCCCTACAAGACAGAAAAGGCACAAAAAGTAATAAAAATTCTGCTTTATAAAATAATACCCAGGTTTTGCTTACCTAAAAACTACAAATTAAAAATGGTAAATGGCTGCCTTGACCTTTTCTCTAGTAGAACTCCTGGCTCTTGGAAAAGTTTTACACCTCAAAACAAAGCAAACTGTCAGCTTATACTCAGCAAAACTCTAGGTAACACTTCACAAGCATTAGATGCTTTAAGAATTTTTTTTAATTAAGTAAGGGCCAAACTCTTGGAAATAGAGCCACCATTGATTACTTACTGCTCCTGCTTCTCCATAACCTGGGTTATGAGAGATTTCTTTACATAGGTTGTTTACAAAGTCAAGTTCTCTTCTAGATTGCTTGACAGGTTTAAAAACTGGGGACATTTTAAGATGCCATTTTGTTGGTCAGTATAATCTTTACTTTGTGTTTTTCTCTTTGTGTCTGCTAATGTTTATGCCACCTTATGCCTGCCACCCTTTCTGTAGAACCATACTATGGCCTACTCGACCCACCCTAAGGTAGACTCTAACTGCAGTGCCTCCACTCGGTCCCTTACAGCTTGAAGAATCCAGAAGGGTCATTGTCCTGTTCCCTAACAGCAGTTACAGGGAGAAATAAATAGGGAAAGAGTTAACATTAGGCAGGGAGAGATAAGGGAGTTTCGAGGAGGAGACTGCGGCTGCAAATGGAAGGCTAAAGAAGCAGATGGGGTTCTCCCTCTATGAAATCCTTTATGGGTGCCCTCCCCCCATTATCAAGGGCATAAAGGGGGGGATCTAAATGAGTTAGGCAAACCAACCCTGAGGCCAACAGATGCGGGCTCTTGGCTCTACCCTAACCACCTTACACCACTGGGTCAGGGAGCAATTAATTACCTGTGAGTCTGACCACAAATGCTCACCTCTTTAAACCAGGAGACACCGTATGGATAAAAGAATAAAATGTCCAGCCCCTAAAACCCCTTTGGAGGGCCTGTTCACTGTCATATTTTCCACCCCTACTGCAATAAAGGTAGCTGAAGCGGATCCCTGAATTCACTAAAGCAGAGTGAAGCCAGCATCTTGAAACTGGGAGTGCATTCCTAATCCATCAAGGCCGCGCAAGCTGACCATGCGGAGGAAGCAGTCTGCAACTCCGGAGGCTCCAGGAGACTGCGGTCCTGCTTTAGTCACTAGGGAAGCTGACTCATCTATGCACACAAAGCTTGAGGAATCAACGGTCTGGTGAAATAAAAGACTGTCCTTATTTTCTATATCTGTTTCCTTATTGTGATGCACTGTCATGCCTTGTTTCTCACTATTATTATGATTCTTGCTCTACTCTTTGCCATAGAATTGGCCAAGGCCACTCTGGCTGGCTGAAAACGTGGTGAGAGGTTTCTGTTGACACCTTCCTTTTGTAGGTTGGATACTTCATTGGTACCAACATGGGGAAAACAATGGCCATAAGAGACTAGAAAATTAGATCCCCACAAACCTTATAGTAAAACAAAATACCCCAGTCCTACTACGGTGTTTGGCTTCTCAAAAGCTCAGTTATTGGGAAAAACTGTCTTGCATAGTGGGGGAAAGAGTTCATCATCATCTCTGTTAAAAATTTAATATGCCTAGGCCAAAGATTTTAAAACTCAACTGCCCAAAAAACCCAGTGGTGGGTGACTGCAGATCACCTTGAGCCAGATCCCCATCCCTGTCTAACTTCTCTCATGTCCAAGAGGCCTGGGACAGTGTCAATGCAGGCATCAGTGCCCCAGGTGGACTATACTCATATACAGAAGGACAGCCTGTACAGTACTTCCCTCAGTCCGGTCAGGGTCATATGTGCTGGAAACGATTCCTCCATCTTTCCTCCTGCTCCCACTTGCCAGAGGGAAACATTTGGGAGTCCAAGTGTATGGGGACAGGGAGACTCAAAAAAAGCAGCGTGCCTTACAAATTGGCAATTAAAAAGATGATAAATGGCTTCCCAAGCATATAATTCAATATTATGGGCCTGCCACCTGGGCACAGGATGGGTCCTTGGGCGACGGCATTCCCATTTACATGCTAAACCGCACAGACTACCAGCAGTTATAAAATTATAACCAACAAAACTGCCATAACTCTTAACTAACTAGTCAACCAACAAACGAAAATGTATAATGCTATCTATCAAAATCGCTTGGCCTTAGATTACTTACTTGCTTCTGAGGAAAAAGTTTGTAAAAAGTTTAAGCAACTGCTGCCTACAGATAGATAATGAGAAAAAAGTCATAGAGGAGATCACAAATCAAATGAAAAGGATTGCTCATATCCCCATCCAGACCTGGAATGGTTAAAACCCTGAGGAGTTATTTAGAGAGTGTTTTTCAACTTTCAGGGGATTCAAAACTCGCATAAAAATTATCCTCCTAATTCTGGGAGGTTGCTTAATCCTACCTTGCTTAACTCCCCCGGTTGTACGGTCGGTCTCCAGTCTCATTGAGGCCATAATTTAAAAAGGACGGCCACTCATGTAATAATGTTATAAAAATATAAACCTCTAAACCAAGATGATGCTCTCTGACCAAAAAAGAGGGATCTGAGTATCAAAGGGAGGAATGTGGTCCCTAAGGAAAGAAAAACAAAACAAAAGAAAAAGCCTCAAGGCAACCTGGCAACATCCCTCAGGACCTTGTAACATGACACCACTTAATCAGACTACGTGTTTGTATGTTACCATATATGGGAGACAAAGAACTGGAAAATATATAAAATACTATGCCACGTGGCATTTGGGGCTCAGCTCTTCGGGTACAAACCCAACTGAGTGGTGCTGGCAGGAAAAACGTTGCTTCCTGGAAAGAAAAGCCTCTGTGTCATGACTCTGTGTGGGAATCCTGCTGCAAAATCAGTATTCAAAAATAAAAGCAGGTGAAAAAGTTAAAATATAAAAATAAAGGCATGCATATCTCAATTTTAAAAAATATTTATTTTTGAGAGAGGGAGTGTGAATGAGGGAGGTGCAGAGACAGAGAGGAGGCAGAGGATCCAAAGCAGGCTCTGTGCTGACAGCAGAGAGCCTGATGCGGGGCTCCAATTCATAAACCCAGAGATCATGACCTGAGCCAAAGTCAGACACTCAACCAACTAAGCTACTCAGGCGCCCCAGATCACAAAAAATTTTCAAATATGCAAGAACTTGTGTAAGGATGCAGGTCTGATTCAGGTTTTTCCTCTGA